>DWAE01000136.1:0-20955 GCA_018237945.1 Heliconius sapho
TTCGGCAGAAAGTGGGGAACGCAGTGTCTTTCACTACGTTCCCTCTGCCTACCCTACAGTGTGCGGGATACAGCGTGAAGCTGATGTTCTTTCTCACAACATACGATTCCTCGAGAATTCGGCGGAAAGTAGGGAACGGTGTGTCTCAACACTTATTTCCCTCTGTCCACCCGGCTAATGTAAACGTCGCGAATGAAAAAACCTCTTTATTGAGAAGCGAGATGCGTGAAGAACATAAAGGAAAAATTTATATAATAAAAAACTGGGCTTGCCATTAAAAAAATAGTGTTAATTTAAAAACTTCCACTAAACGATCCGCTCGCATCGCGTGTAACCATTTTGCAATGCTAAAATAGCAATTTACAAATAGATTACAGGAAAAATTGTTCTTTATGAAAGTATCAAGACTGTAAATGCAGTACGTTATAAAGCAGTAGTTTTTCTAGATATAGAAGATTGAGGCGCAGGCCTTTATAGCGCAGGGGCATAAGCGTGTGGCTGTAACGTGACGGTTGCGGGTTCGATTCCCACACGGGGATGGGGATGAATTATTATTTATTAATATTTCATTTCTACGCTCTGGTAACAAAGGCAAAAAGCGGGAATTCCGTTACTCAACACACAATGCCTCGAAATTCCGTTGGAAAGTTGGGATCACTATATTGTTTTAGCACTAGATTCACTCTAGAGCTCTTAAGCTGAATAAAAAATAGATACAGGAGGCCATCGTTGCGATGGTAGAGTCATTGACTCTAATTCTCTAATTTGAACTATTTTAAATTCCCTGCTTTTGGAAAACGTTCAGCGTTAAGTTCCACCACGCAAAATAGGCCAAAAGATCGGGGGTTGAATAGAGTGTATTACTCTCTGTGAGATGCGAGAAGCTAAAACTTACAGATATCTTTCTATCTAGTAATAGATATCTAGTTTATTGATTTGCTAGTTCTTTCTTATAAGGTAGTTCATGTTTCCGAGGTAGTCTCAAATAAATTTCATAGCAACTGGTTATTGTTATTTTTAGTATGTTTACAAAGGGTTTTGCCGTAATGTGGTGTCGAGTTTTGTATCGTACAGCGAGTTGTATGTCTATCGAGCAAGATATTGGATTATATAGACTATATAATCATATAGATTATAAATATAAAAAAGAGGTAATATTTTAAATGATAAATAAAGATACAAAAAGTCTCTAGTCAGGCTAGAGGATCAGTGGCTCACTTTTTTTTTAATTAAAAAAAAACTACAAATTTCGCGTTTTCCTATAATAATCAAATCTAAAGTGGGAATCGAACGTCTATGTTCGTTTACGTCTGATTATTATCCCACTAGATTATAGAAACAGCGTTATAGTAAAAAAAACTACGTAAATAATTGTTGTATAATATTTCTGTAAGTCTACATTTATCTATAATATACATATATGTATCTTTACATGTCATTTTATTTATCTTCTATGTAGTTCCATTATTATAAAAAATCATGAAATTTGACACTTTTTTCATTTATTTTAATTTTCAAAGTTATAAAATGGTAAATTACCTTATTGAAGGCCGTCGTAGCTCAGAGGCAGATACGCGACGGTTGTGGGTTCGATAAGGACTCAGGGGCATCCCCCTGAGTATTTAATATTTTCTTTTTCTCTGTCTGGCCACGAGGTAAAGTGCAGCGTTACTTCCTCCACTCATCACGCAATGTCTTAATACAAAACGGAGTGTCTTATCACTAGGTTTCCAGATTTCCTCTGCCTACCCTATTATGTGTAGGACACAGAGTGAAGTTAATAAAATACAATATTGCTTTTCAACATAGACGCCATCGTGGAGCAGTGGAATAAATTACATGTGCATGATCATGTATCCGATGATAACGGGTTCGATTTCTAATTAAGGTCGACTCAGTTCGTTGGTTAGAAACATTGGTTATTGGGTCTAGTCACCCAACAACCAATGTTTCTAAACGGGCAGCAGGAACGTATATTAAACACTAGGTTCTTCTGGCCTTTCGTCCTATATGGCAACCTATATAAGGTGAAAAAAAAACCGTATCGATATCTATAGCTGGTATTGTATTTACTTATTTAGTCAAGTGAAGAAATCTAAAGAAATCACATATAACTAGTTTTTACTGATAGCACGCACCGTTGGCTATTTGGTACAATGCAATTTGATGATAATGTGGCTAGCTGTTATCACTATGTGAACGTTTGTAATTCGTAATAGTGTAACAGTGGAAAAATTATGTATTTTAAATAAAAAAATAAATCACACACAGCACACATCAGTGCAGGCAAAGGGAGCCTAGTGTTAAGACACTTCGTTTCCTGCGTTCTGCCGAATTTTTCGAGGTATTGCGTGTTGAGTGGTGGAACTCACTATCCCTTGGTGACAGAGCAAAGACATGAAAATATTAATAAATAATGATTTATTCCCTCGACTGGGGAGCGACCTTACAACTGTCGTGTTACAGTCACACCCTTGTGCCTCTGTGCCACGACGGCCTTAGGCCTTTTAATGATTTTTTTCTTCCTCAATTGATACATCATCTAAATACAACAATCCAAATAAAAAAATACATCAGCTTCACGCTGTATCACGCATACAGAAGGGTAGGCGGCGGGAACCTAGTGTTAAGACACTGTGATTCTTATAAAGGATATACGACACAGTTTCGTATATCTTATAACTTCTTAAATATAATACGAATAAATTACAATAAGAATCTTTTTACATCTCGCTTTTATAACTATTTTTTTATTATACTAGTCATCGCCCCTAACTTTCTTTGCGTGGATTTTAAGAATTAGTATGAAAAATGCCGTTTTTGACCTTTTTTCTAGGAATTTTGAGAAATCTTCAAGTTTCTAAGTTGTGTACTATAAAAAATATATAACAAAAGATTTTAAGTAAGGACTAATGACCTCGCTCTTGCTTGGAAAGATTCTTTAAATTTTTGCAAGTTGAGCAAACATTATCAATATATGTCAATCAAAATCATCTTATCGCCTTTATATCTTATCGGTTAATGTCGTTGTATATTATAGCTATATATGATTTTAAGCTTTATTGAAATAGTAATTTGGTCTAATTTATTTTGAATGAACGTAGATGTTGTTATAGCTATCTATAAGCGATTGTCGATAACTTTGATGTAAAAAAATCATGTAAGATGCGCTGAAATTGCGAAATTTATTTATTTAGGAATTACCATGAATAAAAAGAAAAAATAAATATACTTTAGAAGGAAATTTACATGAACGTGTATACTGCCTATCGAGAAAATGTAAAAAAAAGTATTTCCACGTCCGGTTGAACAAAAGACGGTAGTGAATATATTTATGTATTTAAATCAGTGTGAATATTACTATATATTGGTTTCTGTTAGCTTCACGATGTATCCCGCAAACAGCATAAGACAGGGGGAACCTAGGACTTTTGTGTTAAGACAATTCGTTCCTCGAATACTTGAGGAATTGCAACATTTCTTTATGTTACAAGGTTTTGTCACTGTCAACCCAAAAACACACAGTAAAATATACAGGAACATAACGTAACATAATATATCTAGGGCAAAACTTATTAAAGTGGAGTATTCTTGGGAAAAGAATTTTGTAATCCAATACTCGTATGTGTCGAAATGTATCTTTGGTTTCCGGTAAAGATGTGTCAAAATGACAAAGTGTTTTCGCTCGTGTTTTTCTTTGTTTCTGACATTATTATTTTTAAAACGCTTTTCTTAAATCGACTTGTTGACTATGTTACAAAATCTAAGAAACTGAATTTGACCCACTTGTAATAATTTTATCATCATGAAACTCGGCTTGCATACGAGCTGGTCTGATGATGGAGCCAAATCTTGAGTAGTGAATCTTTATTCATTAAACTTCTTAATATTTTTTATTAGTTTTATGACATAGTTCGCATATATCATATGATTACCAAATATCAAGCGTAACCGCCAGAATTCGATTTATTGTATGTTAAGTGGCGGTAGTCAACGCCGCGCAATATTTTTTCATAGGTTCACGCTGTATCCCGTGTATTGCAGAATGGGAAAAAGAAAAAGGGAAGCTAGCGTCAAGACTCCGTTTCTCACTTTTTACCCAATTTTAGAGACTGAAAGTTTAGTGGCGTTGGAAATGAAAACAATCCATTTCCTGAAGGATTTCTGCGCCACGACGGCTTCAATAATATTTGTGTTTATATAAATTAAAGAACCGCGTATTCACTACAAATACGCATTTCAGTGTTATATGACGTCACAACGCCTGATAACGATACTGTTGCTGCAATGTCTAGAAGTAATGGGTATTGACTTCAATTGAGAATAATGATTAGTTAACGGCTTTCGGTTAGGGAATGCGGATCAAAAGGTCAAACCCACATATTCATTCATTTTTTTTCTTTTTAATAGATGACTAGGATAAAAAAAGTGTGAGAAAGTTATGGTCCTGTAACTGACTGCCACGATGATTGTAGGCTTGAATTCCAGTCGAGGGATGTCTGGTCGGGCCATTCTATATGTTATTCGTGTTTCGAAAGGAGTGTAAGTATTCCTTTTTTAAATGCGCATTAACAATAGCCCGAAGTGTCAGTCCTCTCAGTCTCAATACTAGCCGTCACTCGCAATTTTATTTGGTGGACTATAAGATGTAAATGGAAAATCATGTTTATCTTGTTTCTTTCAAAATTTGGAGAAATCCTCTCTCAATGTTCCACTCTCTACACTCCTTAACTTTATTTCAGCTTTTCAATGGCGAAACCATTTATCTGTGCGTTGTGCGTCAGTCGGTCACTCAGTAACGGTACAGACATATATAAATATATAAAGAATGTTTTTAAAGAAAATTTTGATCTCAGTACATGAAATATTCTTTTGGATTGCATATTCGCATACGTGCTGAAAAACGTGAACCCACTCACGTATCAGTGTTTACGGTTAGTCTTGTTACAGCAATGTCGCTTGCAATATGCTGCAAATAAAACGATTGTTTCGACGACTCGTGACGATAGTGTAGAGTCCACTCGTGTTTTATATTGTAGATAATAATGGTGCTGACGTTGTCGTGATGCAGTAAGGTGATTTAGTCTGGTGGTTTATTGTATAATGGTTACAGAGTTGATCCTTGAGTGGTGATGATGATGATGATGATGATGATGATGATGATGAGTGTGATAATCGATTCGATTCTTTAATATGGGATAAAAGTCATCAGTTATATTAAATTGGTTGCACGTGTTAACACGTTAAAAAAATAAAAATAATAGGAATTACTATCACAACATATTTCATGCATAGTTTTGATAAGTGTGAAAATCTTGTGATTATTATAAAAGAAAATTAAGAGAGGATATACATAGAGATCAGAGAAAAAAAATTAGAAAATCTGAAACGAAAGAACTAAACATTTTTAAACGCAAATTTACTAAACATCTTTTAAATTAATCTGGATCATCATTCCTAAACAGTTTTTTTTACTATCAACCCTAAATAAAGAGAAATGCTCTTTGTCATCATCATTTAACAACGACTACCGCGCCATATGGCATCTCTACAAAGATAATAAGCAAATAAAAAGATGGCTATCAACAGAATATCATATTGCATCTATAAATAATGATGGCGCCGCATAGAACTGTAACCAAATATTTCCGTTTATAAAGATAATTATAAAGTATCTATTTAGATAAATATAATATGTAAACATTTTTCACTTTTTACAGTATTTAGATTTAAGCCAAATAACAAACAACGGAAGTGACACCAAGCGTGAAGCCCGATTTCCACCGACAAAGAGAAATGAGCGGGTAATGCTTAGACGAAAAGCGTTTATTAAATGAAATAAGTTTAAATTTCCACCAACAAAGGGTTTTATCACATGAATTTAAAGTTATTCTGGTACTAAAATATAATTAACTATATCGGTACTTTAAAAGTTTTAGGTATGACCGTCTATACATAAACACACAAAAAATAAATTTTATCATTTTTTTTAAATCAAATAGTAAGGCTATTATTTTTTCATCAAGTTATGGTATACCTTAAAAAAATGTATGGAGTTGTGAATAAAAAAAATCTTATTTAAGATCAAAAAAAAGAGTTCCAGATCTGAGTTAACATCTGGGTTAGCACTCTATGTTGAGGACTTTCAAAAATACATTATTCACTTGAGACATACACTCGAGTCAAACATTATAAATATGAAATCTAAGAAAGAAATTGACTGAACTGACTGACAAGACCAAGGATTTCTATTGGTATTAAGGTACTGATTACAATATTAAATTGACATTTTTTTTAGCATCAAGTTGTATCCCCTGATGATCTCATGTATAGCTAGAGCGAGGAAATGAAAATATTAAATATTAAAAATAAAATGTAATTAATTGCGCATCGATATTTATGAAAAAATTAAAATCGAATACAAACTTCGATTATTATACAGACGGAGATCTTTAGGTCGCACGAGCTGTAAAGTATTCAATGAATGATAAATCTTTTACTTTGGACATGCACATAGAATTATTATTTAAATTTTATTTCAGATATTGAGTTATATAGATATAATTATAGTGTTCATAGTAATAAATATTGTAATTATAAATACAAATCTGATAAAGGCGAGTCGGGCTCGCGCACCGAGGGTTCCGTACAAAAACTAAAGGACTTATGCTTCTTCTGAAATTTAGGCTTAGCTTAGCTAGAGTCTTCCAGTTCATTTGCGAAACGTGCGCGTCACTTGAACTAGCGGCATTAATACCCAATTTTTTCCCCTATTAAGGCTATTATTTTTTAAGATTTAACCACAAATGTATAGTTTTAACGCGAAATAGTTTTTTGCAATAAAAACGGCCATACCTTTTTTCGAAGTAAATATAGAAATACATTTTTTATCAGGAAATAATGGGGCCGTAGATCTGAGTATATGGTTTGATTCTCGATATCTCCAAGCGTTCCTGAGACAAAGGGTCTTGACAGACAGACAGACGGATGGACGATAAAGTGATCTTATAAAAAAGCAGCTTCACGCTGTATCCCGATTATAACTGGGAGAGAGAACCTAAGGGTAGACAGAGGAAAGACACTTCGTGCTCCTCTCTCCGCTGAATTCAAAATATGGCGTTTTGAGTGGCAAGACTCAACACATTGGTTTTGCCTTGCTACAGTATGACAATTAAAGTAAATTAGATAAAATCATTCGCCCGAGTAAAGATCTAACTCACAAACATCACTGTGTTTAGCCAGGCTGTCCCATTATGCCACGAGGGCCTCAGAGAAATTTGTATCAATAAAGCAGTTTTGAGATATCGTTAGATAGGATTTTGGAGTCGGCTCAGCTGATTTTGATAGAGTATCTAATTCTAAGATTTCAATATATTTATTTGGTTTCCTTTAAGTCGGAAGCAATTTTAAGATTTCCTATTACTACAATTTTTTATTTTTTCTATTTTTTTAATCTGTTCTTCAATCTTTCATATATGTACAAATATTATCTATACAAGATTTTGTATTTTTTTTCTTAGAAGATGTAAATTTTTGGCAGCAACGACTGATTAAAAATGTTTTTAAGTAACCTTCTAGAAGCGTGACGATTGGGTTGCATCCAAAATTTTTGCAAATATAATAAATATTCTTTTGGAGGGAATAAATATTTTTGAATTCTTAATACATAATTTTAATAAAATCCTTAATATTATTAAATAATCCCACACTGTATCCCACATATAGCAAGGTAGGCGGAGGGAACTCAATTTTCGAAATATTTCGTGTGGAGTGACAGAGCTCAAAATCGCGTCTTGTCGTCTTATCAGAGCGAAAAAAATGAAAATAATTCATTCTTCGAGACCACTAACGTTGCCTTTATTGCCGCCACGATAGCTTTTTATATTATAAATAGGTTTAACCTTTTCTCTATTTCTATGCTAAAATACTGTTTATTTTACGAAGGCCAGAGTGAAAACGATTATATAATTTTTCACGAAACTGTTGACTTACGTACACACTTTGTATAAAATATGTACATATTATGTACTTTTAAAATACACTTTGACTAATTACTGGCACAGAGCCGAAGCTGAAACTGAAAATGTTATTTTGGAAATCATTATTTTGTCATACTCATATATTTGATAATAATATTTTCGTCGTCCGCTTTAGAGACGATTTAGACCAAGCTTATATACTTTGGCAAGTGAGGGACAGTATAAATATAAGTTCGTCATTTTAGAATCGATTTATACATCCTTTAATCACTTATATTATCACCATCTTAGTGTAAACGCAATGATTGTGGATTTGATATTCACTTGAAGGAATGTAATTATTTTTTAACTAGCTTGCATTTGGGTCTTTGGTCTTTGGCTCGTATGTTCAAGTAGAAATAATCAAGACCTTTGTGTAACACATGAAACATTCAAAGTGCCCGAGGCAACACTGACCGCAGGTACAGGGATTGCATAGAAAAGAAAATCCTATGTATGTATACCCTTACTCAACAAATATCCAACACAAAAAGAAGGGCCAGTAATTATTGAGATTAGGGAGTTTAACCAAACAAACACTTTAGATTTATAATTTCAATATTAGTATAGTATTATGGGTATAGCTAGTTCTAGGCAGATAGACAATATACGATTAATATTGATATTTTTATAAGGAAACAGGCAAGGCTATATCGTTCAGTTTTATGTCACGAACTTATAGCATCCTGTATTAATAAAAAATATAAGTGGTTATAATATTTCTATGCACAAGTTATTTATCTCGAACATATCATATTAGTATATAATAGTATATTATAATTTATACGTATATAATCTATTAGCTTCACACTGTCACCCTCATATAGAAGGGTAGGCACAGAGAACTTAATCTTAAGTTACTTATTTACGGGACATTGCGTTTTAGGCGTCAGAACTAAACGCCGCGCTTTGTCGTGTTACTTTATCTAGGATATTTAAGTAATTCATTTCCCCAAGTTGAAGTTTAACGCCGCACTTTGTCTAACAGAGCAAAAAAAATAAAATAATTGTTAAAATATTCACTCTCTCGAGCGAGACGCTATCCTACTACGTCACGACGGCCTCTAATAACAAACTATAAAAATGTCGACCCGTTGTTTACTTTTCAGTTGTTTAGATAGATTGCATGTATAGTAAATATCAACATATATAAAACTTACTACGAATGTAAATCGAACTCATTACCAACTCAATTACCATGACGTCTAATGATCATTTTCTGTTACAACTTATTAAAAGATTAAACTCTAAAATGTATCAAATATTAAACGTTAAACAATATAGCATTTAATATAGACAACGTGACCAACAAATGCAAAAACTAACGGGCTTGATTCTTTTACGTTCATATTTCTTAGACATCATGACTAATGATTATGGCTAGATACGTCATTATACGTCACTTATATTATATACTAGCGCCCCGCTCGCGGCTTCATCTGAATTACTATTGTAATCTAATAATATTGTAATTTCAAAGACAATATTCATACATTGTAAGCTACAGTTATAGCTAATTCAACAAAATTCTTATAAATAAAATAGCATCACCTTGTATCCCGCAAGCAGCACCCTGCTGCTGGCAGGCAGAGGGAATCTAGTATTAAGACACTCCGTTCCCTGCTTTGCTCCAAGTTGCGGGGCATTGCGTGTTGATTGGCGGAACTCAACTTCGCCTCGAAAGTAGAGCGAAGAAATGAATATATACATTTAAATAAATATTTCATTTCTCCGAGTGGGGATCGAACCCACAACCAGTCGCGTTCACAGGCATACTTTGTGCTCCTGCACCACGACAGGCCTCAACGGTCTGTAAGATTCCTCTTACACTTAAGAAATTAACTTGACCTGTCATATTGCATTCATTTTCTATAAAAATTGCTTGTGATATTTTAGTTAAAAATGTAACAGTAATGGTTAGTGTTGGTATGTAATGTTTCCAGACACTTTCTAATAACAAAATATGTGTGTGTGTGTGTGTAAGATAAGAAATATTCTATACTTCTTATATATATAAATGTAAAACTTAAACAATAAGTTTAATTACGAAAATTTATAAGAAATTTATTAAAAAAATGGATTATTTATTTGTGACCCAGGAGCACATACGTACTTTTGTAAACCCTATCAGTATGGGTTAGATTCCGAATCGGGGGAATGAAATCAGTCAGGTCAGGACAGATCTGAGGGAGGAATCCGCGAAATTTCGATGGAAACAAGAAAAGAAGGGATTTTCCATTTTACCTTTGTAAATCCACATAAACCACAAAGTTTCTTGTAACGCCCAGGGCTACAACACTAGTAAATAAATCTCTACTAAAAATCCACTTAAAAACATATAAAAAAAAACAGAAACAGCACTCACGCATAAGCCTTAGTCTCCTGCAGCCTAACAACAGCTTGCTTGAACAAATCGTATGCCACTTTGGAATATTGTGTTGACACAGCCAATAAATCTGGTTGATATTCCACTTCTCTCTGTTTCTCTTCGTCAGTAGGGTTAGTCTGTATATTATGCTTTTTCTTAAGTCTTTCCAAGGATTTATTAGGCTTCGTCGGGGCCGGCGTAACCTCGACATCGCGTGTGCAAACGTTACACATATTTGTATTTTAAAATTCGAACGACGCGACGACTCTATAAGCGAGAAAAGCTGAGACTGAGCGAGCGCTACAGTAGATTATAAAGAGTAAGATATCCCCACTACTCGCTTGTTGATAAAGGGTTGTGGAAATTGTGTTGGTTTTTATGGGAATTCTGTTTGATTTTTCTTTTTCTTTCGTATGTATAGGGTGATTTTGTTGTTTGTACCTTTTTTATAAGTTTTATATGAGATTGTTATGGTGTATGATTATATTATAATAAGATAAAGCGTGACGTTGAAATCTGTCTCTAAGCATGCAATGTCTCGAAGATTGGGTGGTGTGTGAGGAGGGACGTGTCTTAACACTAGGTTTCCTCTGTAAGCTATGCTGACGCGCTATATGCGGGATACAGTGTTATAAGTAAAGTTAGTTTAGACGCAATAAATAAGTTTTTAATTAAATTTATTATAATTAACTGAGGTCGTGGTGGCGCAGGAGCATAAGCGTGCGACTAAAAACGCAACCATTGTGGGTTCGATTCCCGTTTAGGTGAATGAAATATTTAATATTTTCATTTCCTTCCAATGGTGACGAGGCAAAGCGCGGCGTTAAGTTATCACGCAATGCTTTGAGAATTCAGCGGAGAGAGGGAAACGGAAGTGTCTGAATGGGGAACGGAGTGTTTCAACACTATACTCCATTCAGGTTTCCAGGTTCTCTATGCCAGCCCTGCTATGTGATAGTCTAAAAAAAATGTATTCCACATTATATATAATAAGCAGAAAGAATTTATTAGTGAGAAATTCCAATTTCTACTTTCCGCCCACCTAGGGACATTTTGTACGGTGAGGCAAAACCTCAATCCTCTACATGTTTGTTAATTATAACTCCTTAAAATGGGACTATATTACTAAAAGTTTGCTGTCCGTCCGTCTATCTATCCTATTAACAGGCTGTATCTCATGATCCATGGTAATTGGACATTTTACAGATGGTACGGAAGCCTTGGTGCGCGAGTTCGACTCGCAATTGGTCGGATTTTATAAGGATTTCAAGCTGTATTCCACATGTACATAGCAGTATAGATAGAGGAAACCTATTGACAAGATATGTGGCGGGGCCTAACGCCGCGCTTTATCTTGTTACCAAAGTCGACAACCGTCTTTGGCCTTATTACTTCAATTTGAAATATAGGCGCCACCAAATTAATTACTTATTTTATAACCGTTCAAACAAAGTATGTTATCTAGTCGATTATTAGTATTGTAAATCAAATAAAATAACCGTATTATGGTAGGGGAGCCCAAGTGGGGACTTCGGGCAGATTAATATAATGGATTTCTTTTACTGGGTGAAGTACTTCAACCTAATAACGAGCTTCCATATATATGGGGCTCACCCATATATATGGCCCACCTGTCTAGGATAAAGGATAAGATTAGTAAAAAAAAGGATCATCTATGGGATACATTTTGACCATTTACTCAAAAACACAATTACAGTTATCACCAAACTACTTCGCTGGGATTACCGTGTCGTCCACAACGTTCCTGCAAAATTTCAGAGCTGTAGGTTTAACGGTATAGGAGGGGTAGCATTACAACGAAACATCGAAGCGTCCTTCTGGACCCCGACGACCCAATCATTGCTGCCAACGCCCAATACATACATACGCCCAATACAGGGAGGATTCACTCCTCAGTCTCACGTCCCACTCTCCGCTGCCGTAAGAGGCGGTGAGGCCAGTCATATCTCGACTCGGGGCCCAACGGATGAAATCCCCCATGATTAGCGTACGCGGGGTATTCCCCCGCGATCGCCAACACTTCACGAGCGCCCTTCAATGCTCGTAACTTCTTCTTCAGGGGCGAGCTACACTCGCCCCTCCCAGCCCGGTGACGCTGTTAAGACCAATACAGGTCAACAGCATTAAGTCCATTCGAAAAAAAAAACAACGAAACACACTTTTGACCAGTGAGAGCTTAGAGAGTAAATCTCGATTTAGCATCGTTGGCTCTCCTACTATTACAGTTATTTTAATACTATAAATTTATCAATAATACTTATCAATAACGTTTAAATAATGTTGTGTAACTATTATTAGTTTGTTAGTCTGATAGTATGAAGACCCTATTTTAGGTAGGAAATAAACCCAGATCCATTAATACCGTCGTGGCACAACGACTGGCTATGATAACTGTATGTTCGATTACCACTTGTATTTTTATTTATTTGGGGATATTTATATTTTCATTTTTCCGCTTTCGTAAAAATAGTTTTATAGTATAATTCCAGTCAAATTTCATATTGAGTTTTTGGTGTTGGAATTCAAGGCCTCGTCTGCCAATTCCAGATTCCCCCGTAAGGGAATCAAACACACAACCATCGGTTTTACAATCAAATGTTGACCCATCGTGCCAAGACAACTACATAAAATGGCTATTGCTAGAAGGTTCTGAAAATTCATACGTTAATATCAGAAAAAAAATATACATTTCTTTTACCCATTCCTATATGAGTTTTTCAAGAAATCTTTATCACTGAACTCCAAGTTTGTCATCAACGTATTTTCCAAATTTTACACTCTTACAGATACTTATTGACTAGTATAATATACAATGTATTGAAAAATTTATTAATAGGATTGTATATTTTGTTCATATAATGCAAAGTACGATGTGTATTTGCCTAAGCTAATTTGGATGAAAATTAGTTGAAACGAAATTATTTTTTTTTATTGGAATGCAATTTTTTTACGCTGTTTTTTTCACGCTGTACTTAGCGGGATAGGAGGAGATCTAGTGTAAAGAAATTACGTTTCCCAAACTCTGTCCGATTCACGAGTAGTTAGAGGGAACCTGGGAAACCGTTCCTCACCTACTCCAGTGATTCTCAACCTTTTTTTTGTTGCGGCACATATTTAACGATTTCAAAATTTGGCGGCAGACAAAGAAAAAGAAAATAATAATTACTTACACACTGCATGAATAATTTATAACAAAAATTTTAATATATTTGCAAAATTTGGCGGCTCACTTTTGAAATTTGGTGGCACACAAAAGTGTCGCGGCACAGTGGTTGAGAATCACTGACCTACTCTGTAGGGTACGAAAAATACGAAAAAAATATGCGAGCAAAAATTTGAAGCTGAAGGAAAAATAGATACATATTCATAAGTTATGACGTGTCTCTTGATCAAATACTGTTTTGATTTATACTTCAACAGTCCGCTTTTAAAATGCATGAAGTGGCAGGTAGGTATTACTATTTTCTTTGTAAAATAAGAGTGAAATAAAGAGTATAAATATTAAATTAATAATTTAATAAGTATGGGTTTTTCTATCATATAGTATTTTCCATAAAACACTTTAATTTAATCACTTCTATATGAAGTTGTTAAATAGAGTGGTATGGATTTTTAAGTAGGTAACCTATATACATACATATGATAAATTATAGTTTTTTTGTTCCAAGATTATTATGGATTGTTTTTTCTTTTGATTTCACACTTTCTCTCTAGGGATATCTTTCGCCTCGTCTACTCTCACCGGCCCCTTCATATTTGCCTCGAGTGCTTCGAGTGGGAATAGAACCCACAACCGTTACGTTTCCAGTCTCATGCTTGTGCCTTATTCTATACTAATATCTATAACGGTTTTGAGAAAACAATTTAATAATGTATTGTACAAAAGGGCGTAATGTATTTTGCTGGAGACGGGACTGGCCCTAGTCATCTATAAATAAATAGCATACAATCTCTGGTGCAATTCAATACGAGTTTTTTTAGTTACGTTTGATACATTTTTTATAACTATAAAGTGAACGATTAACTTTTGAGGACGACATAGCAGTGTGGAACAGCGCTCTGATTGAAAATGAGACGGGTGTGGGTTTAATTATCACCACAGCTTTAGAAGAGATGATTTTATTTATATTTTTGTTTATTTCCCCGCTCAGGTAGACAACTGACACTCAATATTTAAAAAACTCGACGGTAAGTTGAGAGAATAGTGATTTAACATTAAGTTGCATATATTCTACCCTGCTACCCTGCAGTCAAAAGTGTAAAGATGTAGTTTTTATCTTACCTAGAGTCCATCTTAGTGCAGTGGGAATGCTTCTGATTGTAAATTTAAATATTTTGTGGCAAAGAACGAGTATCTCTGCCTCGTCTACTATGTGTAATATAAGAATTGAGTGGAAAAAGGAAAGAAAATGAAGCTAGCAGTAGTTTTGTTTTAGTACTCAAAATTTATAATATTTCATTGAGAAACCAAAGTATAAGAAATACTTTTCATTTTAAAATGTTTAAAGTGTTATTCCACACTTAGGAAAGAAAAATACTTATTTAGAAAACGTATAAAAATTTGAACGTAGCGGGTCTCGAACCCGTGCCTCCTGTAAAACGACCAGGGGCACTGACCACCAAGCCATACATGGTTTGTTTTACTGATGTTGTTTATCTTAAAATTATAACGCATGTACTGTGATTGGCTGTAAACTTATAACTTAACTTGTACGCGGACGGTCTATGGAGTTGTTAGCCACAGGTGGGTTTGAAATCCTATTATATTTATAATTTATGTAAAATAAAAAAAAAAATCGTCAATATTTTTATTATTATTACCTTGTATAATATTATAATTTATTAATAAATATAAATTAAATTGAATAAATTAAAAACTATAAAGTTGTTTTATTATTGTCAATCCGGTTGTATAGTTGCTACGGTCAAAGGATAAAATAATACATAATAATCATTATATACTAATTTGCATATAAAGTACCGTCATACAACACACAATGTCTCGAAAATTTTGCTGAAAGTGTGGAACAGAGGGTATTAACTCCAGGTTCCTTCTGCTTGGAAATAGGCCTAAACCTCAATATATGCGGAATATAACGTGTCCAAAAATATATATTTTTTTGTATGTTTTGGAGTTAAACTTCGTGTTCTTTAAAACTATGCGTTGGAATTGGGCGGAAAGTGTACAAATATTATAAATAATAATAATAATATATTATATATGCAAATATTTTTAATCATATCATACATATCTAAAGCAGACGTCAATTTATTTAAATGACCATTAGAAATCTTATTGACGTCAGTGGGTTTAGTGTTTTTGATACCCACTATTAAAACAAAATCTATTCCACTTATTTACCAAGCCCAAGTTACGTTTTCCTCTATGCCGAGTTAAATATCAGTTGTAGTTGAGGCTAGTCGTTGTGCAGGGGCACAACCGTGCGTTTCTATACGTGACTGGTTGTGGATTTGATTCACACTCTAGGAAAATATATATAATTTTCTCCATCTGTCAGTCTTAATGGGAATGGAGTTCCTTAATACTATGTTGCCAAGATCCCCCTGTCTGCCCTGCTATGTGCGGGATACAACGTGAAGGTAAAAAATTACCTAGTTAGGTAGTTCTCGGTTCAAAATCAAGTCAAGAAATACTTTTAAAATAAGCGATAAAGTGGATTGATCACAAATTTTTCTTTGTTTATGTTTGTCATGACATTGACTGACTTAACCCAATTCATCAATCTTGTCTATATGTAGTTGTACTAGACGTCACTCGCAGCGTTTTTACGTGAAAAAGGATGTAAAATAGAAAAACTGTTACTCGGTAACGAAAGTTTTATTTAAGTACATAATTTATTTTTGCGTTTTATACAATATTTATATAACGGTCTCATTCTTCATTCTGCATATATGGGGTAGGGTAGGTATAGAAAACGTAGTGTAAAATTACTCCGTTCTCAGTTGTCCGTCCAAAAACGACATATTGCGTATTTAATGACAGAATTCATCGCCGTCTTATCAGTGAAGGAATAAAGATAATTTATTAAAAATTAGAAAATACTGTATGTACGCAGTGTAAGTGTTTGAAACGAAGGATTTCAAAAAATGTATAATACTATATAGGTATACGTGACCTATACGTGATTAATCCGATAAAAATTAAAATTGGCTTCACATAGAGTGTAGACACACAGCAGGGTAGGCCGAGGGAACCTAGTGTTAAGATACTGTTCTCCACTTTAAAAAATATAAAATGAAGATAATTTATCCCTTTATATGTGAAACGAAGCTATAACCATCGTGTTAACAGTCAAACGTTATACCACTGCGCTACGACGGCCTACTTATAATTAAAAGGACATCAAGACTATAGGGATACATGTTGGTACACACGTATACCAATAAAAGTGACAAATATATCAAGAAAATGTTCGTAGGGAAAACGCAAACCAAGTTAAAGGAAATGTGATTTATTTTGAAATATTCTCAATACGCCGTTGAGATAAAATGTTTTGCAAGAAATATACAATAAAATGCTTTAACAAGAAATTATTAAAATAAAGACTAAAGATTTGTTAATAGAAATTTATAACCTTATATTAAAGAATAAAGAAAATTACTTCCCACGTTCGTTCCCATTTCCTTAAACAAGTCTACATACAATATAATATAACTGTTTAATACTGTAAGCGTAGACGTGCATCTAGCCATATATTTAAATACGGGAATATGTGGTTAGAAATACCAAGAAATTATTGACTATAGGAAAGAATCCCAGAAACAATTTTAATCTGTTTACTCAAGTATATATTAACTTCTTGGGTTTATTTTACATGTAAAAATTACTTTAATTTAATAATATATTTTTTTTTATTTTGATCATGGTATTATTGTTAAAGTTTTTAGATTCTTATTAGACAAGACCAGGGGTTCCCAACCTTTTCATGATCAAGGACCACTTTTATATCATTCTTGGTAACAGGGACCACTATGCATGTAGGTATAATAGAAATTAAGTGTGATAATCAAACAGAAACTTCGCCTCACCATCCCCAGTCATAAAATTAAAATCGTTCGCGGACCACATTTAGCGGACCAGCGCTAAATGTGGGATATATTTAATTGTATAAAAACTGTTGGAATTGAACGTAAATATTAGAATAATACAATTATTAACCGCTAAAGGCAATTTAAGAATCGCTGTGAAACTAGAAAGAAAAAAAATATTATTCAAAGAACTTTTGTACTAAATACTCAAGTAATATTTTATGTTTACTTTCTTTCTTTCCCGGTATCTTAGTTAATTTTAGTTTAGTTAGAACAGCGTAATTTTAGTTATTAGTGAAAATACCGTGAGAGAAAAGGAAATATCTTTTCTTTTTACTGGAGGACTATTGACGCGTTCGATACGCGTTGCCATAGCAACGTGTATGATACTTTATACAGTGTATATTGGCATGCAGCAGCAGCAGTAGTAACAGTACAGAGTCACGGAATATATGAAAGGGTTTGTTTGGTTAATCGCGCTAATATCAATAAACTGCTGGGTCGAATTGCAAAAATATTTTTATATTGAATATTTCATGTTTCAATAGATTGAAACATGAAGTATTATATCATGTTTATAGTTTATATGTAGCCCAAGATACTCGTATCTCTCTGTGGTCAAAGTTACCGCTCAGAATTAGAAGCTGTCTGTCACGTGTCTTTCTCAGCGATTATTTATTTTCTTTTGATCACGGAGCTAAACCGCGGGGAATGCTAGTATAAGTAAGTATTAAACAAATATTTCAAATCACAAGAACAACAATATTGTATTCTGTAATCGCTTCATCTGAACCGTAATCTTGGAAATTATACATCTCCCATACAAATAACTGGACGAATGGCCGGAGTTCATTATAATTTTTTATTATATTTCTTGTATTCTGCACGTGATTTGCCGTGTTTTGTCGACATGGGTGCAAATTTTACACTTAAAAAAAATTGGCCTCCATGACGCAACGTGACTGTTGTGGGTTCGATTCCCATTCGTGGGAATGAAATATTCGCTCCGGTAACAAGACAAAGAACGGTGTAGAGCTCCGCCAACCAACATGCAATATATAAAAAAATGATAAGCGGGAAACAGAATCTCAACACTGGTTCCCTCTACCTAGTCAGCTACAACGGCAGGCAAACAAAATTACATCCACAATCACCACAAAATGTATACGAGTACCTATTGTGTTAGTTAAAAATCAATTTATCCCTCAGATATTTTTCTTTCGTGTATCAGGTGAAATCCCAATACCTTGTCCTTCGTTTGCCTCGATGTTAAACGATGAATAAGAGATCTTATACAAATTTACTATTGAAAAGGTTTAAGTATTCTGATACAAAATATCGTAATTTAAGAATTGCCGTCGCGGCTCAGTAGCACCTCGTCTGATTGTAAATGTAACGGTTGTGTGTTGAATTCCCATACGTGGGAATGAATTATTTGAATTTTCTCCGCTCATCGCTTCTCACAATATTCAAACTGAATATAACTTAAGTATGGCTGCTTGTATACTACTTTATATGGTACCGTCACGAAACACGTAACGTCCCAAAATTAAGCAGAAAAATAGTAAACAAAGTGTTCTAACACTAGGTCCTCACTACTTACCGTATTATTACGATTTTGGCCTTAACTTATCCAAGGCAAAACACTCGAATAACTATGAGAATTGAATTGCCAACCACCTGCATCATGATCATGGGCACGTATTCCAAATCATTCTGTTGTAATCCGTGTAAATAGAAGTCGATATAAATATTTATGACTAACCGAGTTTCATCATTATAGAGATGTGGCCACGTGTCACGCGCCTAAATAAATCTGTGTCAATCATTTAAGCTTATTTGTCGATAAGAAAGTTATTGTATGTATATTCTTTATTGCGATAAATTCATATATAATAGAAAATTCATATTAAAATTTCATTTACAACAGTGGAACTCTACAGTCAGTAAGGAGGCAAAGCGCGGCATTGAGTCTCCCCATTACCTTGGCTCAACGTAATGTCTCTGAAATTTGGCGGAAAGTGGGGAGCGGGGTGTCTTAACACTAGATTCCCAGGTTCCCTCTGCGTACCATGCTGCGTGCAAGATACATGAAGCTAAAAAAATCCTATATTGATTCTTTAAAAGCTTATACATTATATACTATAAACATACATTTATAATCTTGTTATCTATTAGATAACGGTTTTTGAGCATTGTGCCGCGACTTTTCATCGGTTGGAAGGGATTTGAATAGTTTAGTCCAAATAAATTGATCTTGTCAGTCCATTAAAGACTCAAGTAATCGCACCATCGATCTGTATCAAAATATGTTGTATTTAAATATATTTTTAACATATAATGTCTGACTGTAAAATCGTAGGTGGTGGGTTCGATTCCTACTCGGAGAAATGATTATGTTTGAATTATTTTCTGTTTTTTCCCTTATGTTGTATCCGGCGCAGAGTAGGGTAGACCTGGTAATCTATTGAGAAGACTCTATTCTAATTAAGAAATTTCCATTGACCACTTTCTGCCGAATTCTCGAGAGATTGTTGAGTGTTAAGAGGCGAACCTATACGCCGCGCTTTGTCTTGTTACTATAGTAGGAAAGTGAAAATATAAAATTTATTCCCCTGAGTGAGAATAGAACCCACACAAATGCGGGTGTGAATCTAAAAAAATTGAAAATATGATATCTACAGAGAAAGATAAATTCGTTGAGCCTTGACCTCCAATAATAGGAATCTCATAAGTAAAACGGTAAAAATAAACAATACACGCGCCTGCGGTAAATTTACCTTATATTATATTTAGTACTTGCATTGTAATTCTTGGAAATAAAAAAAATACCTTTACGTATATAAAAAGATAGGGAGCCTGGGAACCTAGTGCGAAGACATTTCGGCCTCACTTGCGTTCCCCCCTTTCCGCCGAATTCTGGACGAACACTCCATTCGTTTGTTTCCGCCCTATTTTCAAGGTATTGGGTGTTGATTAGCAGAACTCAACGCCGCGTTCTGTTTTCCTCAGTGAAGAAAATGAATATATTTAAATATATTTATTCCATCGATAGAGGAACTGGCAAGGGCCAGTGTTACTAATTATAATTAATTATAAACTAATAAGTTAAATATATTTTTCCTTAAGATTCATTGTTATTTATTAATTTCAAGTGAAACTGCGATGGTCATGTCTTGTTGTTAATATAATTATTGAATTATAAATAACTATATAAATTTCCTTAAACGCAATGCGTTTACAATCAGACGTCCAGAGTCGTCAGAGTCCGTTACAACGAACCCACAACGGGTTCGATTCTCACTCAGGGAAATGATTTTTTAAAAATTATTCATTTATCAAAAGCGTCAAGCTGCTCTATATACAGATATTCATTTTATGCCAAATAAAAGTTAAACGAGGCCAGTCGTAGCGCAGCGGCACGAAGTGTGACTGCAAAACCAACTGGTTGTGGGTTCGATCCCCACTCGAAGAGATGAAATATTTACTTAAATTTAT
>DWAE01000137.1:0-20946 GCA_018237945.1 Heliconius sapho
GAGGGTAGATTTAGGTGAAAAAGATGATAAAAGCAGTGGAATTGTGTCAATCGGGAGCAGTTGCTTGTATGTAACGGCCCCTATTTGAAGGAAACTAGTGTGAAGTATTGTTATTAGATGATACATGTCACTTATTGTGTGCCTTTCTTACAATATAAAAATTTAAGTAGAATGATTTTTAATAGGTAATTTTGGAAATTGTAAAGTAAAATATACTAGGTTAATTATTAACTATTTAAATGATTTTACATATCCCTAGAAAAAAAAAAATATTCTCCTTTTTTGCTTAATTAGTTAGTATGAATGTAAAGTATTTCTCACCCTCTTTAATCCTTATAATACAATCTGAATGTTCATTAATCCCCAAAAATTATAAGGTTTAGCAATATTGTCAAATAAAAGAAAAATATATTATTTGATATAAGTATACACTGAATTGAAGCTGACATGATATTTAAATTATTTTCATTTAAATTTCCTTCCTCTGGAGAATCTGAAGAAAGTATGATGATGAGATCCAATATTCAAAGTGAGTAGTAGTGCATTAGTTCTGTGATTTTCACGATTATTACACATTTTAAAATCATGGTCAGGGATAGTCTACCCATAACTAAATATACAAGATTAATCAGGTTAAAATAGTTTCATTTTAAAATACCTTTACCTACTTTGCTACATGTACACACACAAAGCTAAGAAAACTTAAACTTACAAAAGAAAATGTCTCCTGTACGAAAGTGTAAAATATTACTATTATAAAAAAAATCTGCCCTAGACTCAGCCATAAGACAGCTGACTGAGATATATCAACCAATCATTTGTTTATCAGCCTCTCTGATAAGCATCATCAATCACTGTCAATTCCTCATATCATGAGAAAAAATGTAGATTTTCCATTATTTTTACCTCAAAAAAGGCAAATAATATATTTATTTAGAAGATGCTCATTATTTAATTTTTTTAGAACTATTGAGTTATTTGCAAATGAGAATTCAGTAAATGAGAACAAGATTAAATTCCCTTTAAGAGCAACATTTTTTTAAATATCAATAAGTACAACCTTGAACATGAAGTCTTTCATTATTACATAACAATCTATCTTATAATTTGATAATCTTTTTTATAACAGAACTAGATATGAGTAAAAAGTAAAAAAAATATACATTCTTAAAATGGCAAGGAAAAAAATATGTGTATCAACCGACACTAAATTTACCTTTCATTTTTGGGTATATAGAAATGAAAATAAGAAACATATTTTAAAGTCTATTTCACTATTTATTTGTACTACTACTTAATTGTATTTATGAGAAATTAGAATAAAGATATTATTTAAGACTGACTACTACTAACTAACTGAAACTAAATGTTTGTATATAATTTTTCATGAAGATATTCTTTTTACATAATATATAAAGAAAAAAAAAATAAGTGAACAAGCCGTGTACAGTAAATTTTTCAAATAGTACAATACTTTGAATAAGAGCCGGAAAAAGTAGGCTATGATGATTCAAACAACATTATTTAAAAAGATTCTGTATCTAAGTATGTCATACAAATTTATATTATTTTGTTGCTATTAAGAGAATTAAAAGACAAAATTACAGAAGAAATAAACATATTATTAAAACCAAAATATAAGTTCAAATTAGGATTTCGTCCACCTTGTGTATGATTGGGGTTGATTTTCTAACAAGACAAATATGACCTATTCTAAATATTAAATCTTCAAAACTCCTAAGGTTTATCGAATTGTACTTAAGGCAATATTAATGAACTTAAGTTCTAATTTAAGTCACATGATGGTAAAAAGGGTGGCACAAATGAAAAAACTATATAGAATATTTACACAAATACACAAGTATCTTATATTATTTAGTTAATTATGTTACTTAGAATCTGAAAGGTGATAGGATTAATGAAAAATACATGCAAAAACCAGTAATAAACTCAAAAAATTACGTGACATTACAAGACGTAGTGCGAAAACGAAAATGGCAGGAATCAGCAGACGCTTACCAACAATTCTAGTATACAATGAACAGTCACTTAAAATAGCACAAGCACAAATAAATAAAAGCAAAAAAAAAATATAAAATTAGGATATAAATTGTAAAATTCAACTCACGGGGACAAGAAAGATGGAAAAGACGATCGGGGAATGGCGGAGTAACAACTTATCACAAGACCGATGATAAAATTAGTGTCAGCTGACCTGAGTCTATGACCCGCGTCTACTCTCTATGGTTTATCTTGTATTGATTTTTGTTTATAAATTGAAAATAAAAAAAAAATACAAGGAAAAAGGATTAATTAAAGATATGAAAGTTTATAGTTTAATTTGCATTATTGGGAGTAAACATTTTAAAATAAGTACAATGAGGATTTTATAATGTATAAGCTAAGTAATGGTGTTGACTTTCTACATATTATAATATTATTTTTATTAGTACCATATAGCACTTTTATTTATATAAATGTTAATTCTCTAATGTACATTTCTGTTGCCAAAGTTTAAATATGCTACTATTTTATATATTTTTTCACTCGACCGTCTATTTAATACTTAACTTATTTAAAATAAACAACTACACGTGAAAAAAACATAAAATATAGAATACTTTCTTATAAATCATTATACAGCAATTTTAAATTACTGTACCGTACGATATTTAACTTTATATCACATTGTAATAAGTAATATCTAGTTACCATCATGTAATATGTAAAAATAGTTTCTTTGAAATATTAAATTTTAATTTTGTTAAAATATTAAAAATACCTGTTAAAAAGCATTGTTAAAGTTTATAACTTTGGTTATTAAATTGACAGCACAGATAAAATTACCAGTTGCCGTCATCATCGATACAAAACGCTGTATTATAATAATTACAAAAGCAATACAAAGGTTTCTGGGTCTGGGATTCCTGTAAATGTAAAATTATCTATAGTTTATATATTTTTCTATAATTAAATACAATACTGTATATATGTAGCTTGTTGACTTCGAGTGGAAGAAAGAAGGATCTTATTTACTTTGTAACTTTTATTTTGATAAATATTTTAATAATATTACACGCGTTCTTTTTCACTAGATTTTTGTACAAAAATATGAATGATAATTTATATTTCAGGAACAACAAAGATATTAAATTGAGTAAAACATTGTCTTGGCTCCTTCGTCATGGCGCTATTAAAGAGGGGCTTACAATAAGGTAGGTAAAATGTTTTATTTTAGCATTAAATTATAATAATATATATATTCACTTCTTAAATATTGCTCTAATATTACCTTTATGTAACTAAAAACCTTATTGTAATTATTATCATAGCTTTTTATATGTATATTTTTTGTCATCACCATGTGTGTCTAATTTAATAACTTACCCTACAATTAATCAAATATATCAATTTAATGTTATTGTATAAAAACGAATAATGAATCAAATCAATGTACGCTAGTCATATTTTTATTTCCATTTTTTACAGTGCAGATGGTTACATATCTATAAAAGACATTCTACAACACAAATCATTTAAAGGAAAATATAATTTTACTGACATTAAAAGAGTTGTCAATAATGATAATAAGAAAAGATACAAATTAAGGTTTGATGATAAGCAAAATGTTTATGAAATAAAAGCAAATCAGGGGCATTCCATCAAAGAAGTTAATGACACAGAACTAACACCAATTTTAGAGGTATATATAAATATTTTTAAAATAGCTATAGCATTATATTTTTTAAATTACTATAAATATGGTAGAATACATTGGACCATAATTTTTCAAATGTTTGTATTGCTGGAATGTTTAGACTAAAGAAAATAAAGTTTTTCAATTAAACATTTATATTTTGTTAATATAATCTCCATTGATAACTGTAATAATATGTAATATCAATATTAACTCCCACTGAGCTTCTTGCGCCGGTTCTTCTCAGGTCTGCATGCAACTTCTTATTTTGAATAAAATTATTTGAATTTGAATTAAAAATATACTTAAAAAAACCCTACTTGGGTTATATTGTTGAGCAAACTGTATCCTTTGTGTAAAAATATTTGTTGAATGCTGAATATATATATATAGAATGTTTTATTCAAGTGAAGTGCCAATAAGTGAGATTTTGACTGAATTTCTATTATGGTTAGGCAGAGAGAATGTCACTTAATTTTATTGCAAACTTTGTATTTTTAGTTACCAATGGCACTCTTTGTTTTGGTAAAACAGGAAAGTCAGATGATGTACTACTGTGACACATTGGCACTTTGTATAGCCAATAGCTAGACCTTTTCTTTATTTAGTTTAATTATTTATATTTACAGCCCAAGTACAAAACGGTTGTTCATGGAACATATTTAGCTAATTGGAGTATAATACAAAGGGAAGGATTGAGTCGTATGAAACGAAATCACATACACTTTGCCAAAGGAACTTTTTCTGACCCTAATATAAAAAGTGGGATACGGAAAGACATACAAATTTATATATATATAGATTTGGAAACAGCTTTGGCTGATGGACTTAGATTTTTTGAATCGGAAAACGGAGTTATACTGACAGAAGGCAACATAAAAGGATATTTAGAACCTAAATATTTTTTAAAAGTTACTAATAGATCTGGTGAGCTTATTATTTTAACATTTTTTTTTTTTTTTTCATATTTTAACTGTTCAGTACACACTGTATCTCGCACACAGCAGTACCCTGCTCTGTATGTACAGAGGGAGCCTAGTGTTAAGACATTCTTTCTGCTGAATTCTGGAGGCACTGCGTGTTGAGTTGCAGAACTCAATGCTGCACTTAATTATTATTTAATCAGTTGAACTTTATTTGACGAAACATTATTTAAGTTTTGCTACTATGCACATCACTCAAGATTATAACAGTTTTATGTCAAGTTTTTGTAACTTTAAACTTCACCAGGGAAAGTTACACTATAGCAATGGCCCCTTAAAAAAATGTATTTATAATATTAACAAAAAAGAAATTATACAGTTTTGTTTGTGTGTGAATATAATTTTACTTGTGTTGTAAGGACGCAATAAAAGGCGATGTTCTTACTTAAACATGTGTTAAATTCATTTTTTAATATTAATTTATTTTTGTACTAGTAAATCAAATCTAAATAGCATTTATTCACCCATACATATGGGCCATTCTACAAAAGTCAGGCGACTATTACCTTAATTTTTTTACATACTTTTAAAAGAAAAGTAGAAGTTTTTTTTAAATGGGTGTAATAAAATACTAAAACTATTTAAAATCGGGCCACTAACTTTCTTAATTAGTTTTCAAAATATCTGGGTTTTAGTAAATTTGATTGAATATTCATTACATAATTTCAGTAACTTAAAATTTAAATAAAATATTAACATTAGTTAGTAGTCAGTTAAAAGTAGCTTGGATTAATTGAAATATTAAGAAATATTTATATAATTTAAGTTTTATCAATTGTAACATCAAGTCGTCCGACTTTTGTAGAAGTAGCCATATAAAAAAAACATGATAAAGAAAGTTAGAGCATGTGTTATTTAGATAAAAGCAATTTCAAGAGTTGTTAATATCACATGCATGTTAAGAATCTAGCTGTAATTGAAACATCTGTACTATAAAAATATTTACTAGAACAGTCTTTAATTAAAAATATATATTAAAATTTTAATAGGTGTTCAAATCTACCCTTAAGCAATGCAGTCTCCTTCTAAGAACCAGAAATCTGTTAGTCCTCGGCGAGTGTTTGTGTCAGGTAAATCGTTTTAACTCATTTATTATGTCAAGCCTGACAGATCTGACTGTAAATGCAACAGTTGTGGGTTTAATACCCAATTGGGAGTCTAAGTTACTTTCATTTTCTTGCTTCTGCCACTCGACATGCAATGTATGTCTCCAACCTGTGAAGCCATTGTACTTGAATAATTAAGAATATGTTACCAATTAAAAAAAAACATAAATAAAATGCATCAACAACAAATTCTTGTTGAAATAGGCTATATCAATGAAATACTAAAAAATTTAAAATGCTGTGTCCCACACACAGCAGGGTAGGCTGAGGGCACCTAGTGTTAAGACACTCCGTTCTCAACATTTCGCCAAAATCTAGGCACAAAATTAAAACAACAAAACTTCTTACAGGATATCCAAGCTACACACAATCGCAGGACTTAATAAAAGTTTTCAATCAATATGGTGCGGTGAATGTGGACAAAATAAACAATAAGTTTGCAGTTATGACATTTGCGAGTGAAACCGAAGCGGTCGACGCAGTAGAGGATTCTGGAAAGGTCAACATATATGGGGAGTTTCTTACTGTGAAAAAGTTTACAGGGAAACTTGAACCTGCTACGCCTAAGAGGGATTTCCCTAAGAGTAAAGAGAAGGGTTGGTTTTAATATATATTTTAAGACTGGTTTAGTTGTAAAGACAGTTTGTGAGTTCAGTTTACAATGTAGGATATGAAATATTTAATATCTTTCTATTTCCTCGCTCTGGAGTCGAGGCAAAGCGCGGTGTTGAGTTCCACCACTGCCTCCAAAAATCGGCGGAAAATTGTGATCCTTGAAGATCTAGTGAAGATCAAATTCACAATTATATTGTATAAATAGTGCTTGCTATTAGTTATTTTTTTTAATAAATTTGTTGTTGTAGATCTGTGTCTTTTTAATCTGTGGAGGCTGGATTGATTTTTGTAATTTTATTTGTGTTCTATTAATTAATATTTACTATGCTGTTTTTTCCCAGGTGGAGCAATAATAGATCCGAAGTTTATCAATTTAACAGGTGATTTCTATGTACAACTTGACAATGTGTTGGAGGCGGTGCGTCTCACTCAGGAAGAGGTGACCTCCCTCAGCCGGCTGTATGCTGACCTGGAATGGGCTCTGCAGCAGGCTTGGCCAGGTATTTACAAAATTTAAAGTAGCTTTTTTTAGCGTCACGCGGGAGACACCCGCGGGATATACCCACACGCAGCAATGTAGGCAAAGGGAACCTAGTTTTAAGTCATTGAGTTTCCCAGTTTCCGGGGAATTCTGGAGGTATTGCGTATTGAGTCAATATACTCGTATGTACTATATATGTTCATAATTATTATATAATTAACTAAGGTACAGTAAGGTCGACGGGTCGTGGCCATTTACATTTTATTTTATACTCGTCGACCATACTGTAGCTAATTACTTTATAAATAAAAGAATCGAAATGTTTGCTTTCAGGTTGCGTAGCAGTTCCCTTCGGTTCAATAACAACCGGCCTCGGCATAAAAACAAGTGACGCGGACTGCTTCATACGTATCCCATACAACGCCCAGACGCCACATACAAACGCCAACCACGTATACAAAGCAAAAAGAATATTACAACAATATTCTGACACATTTGTCGAAATATTAGCCATTCCTAGAGCCAACACACCAATTGTTAAACTCTTTCATGTTCCCACTAAAACTAATTGTGACGTCACATTTAAAACCCCTTTAGGTTCCCAAAATAGTAAACTAATAGCTTTCCTTCTCCACGCCGATGCCAGATTAATTCCGTTGGCTGTACTCGTTAAATATTGGGCCAAAATTCACGGGTTCACGGGAACGGGAAAGTTGACTAATTATGCACTAACAATGTTAATCATTTTCTATTTGCAACAGTCTCCTGTTTCCATTTTACCTTCCGTATCCTGGCTGCAGCAGAATCCAGCTGATGAAGTCTTGGTAGACTCCTGGAATACGGGATTTATGCATCAGCTTGATATGATACCCAAATCTACCAATACTTCCTCCATTTCTGAGCTTTTGGGGGGTTTCCTCCAATATTATGCTAATTTCAATTTTGATGAACTTGTCGTTTGTCCATTTATGGGAGCTCCTATTAAAAAAGACATGTTCAAGGACTTGAATCTCTTGCCTGCTGAGTTAAGTCGCTATAAACGTAACGTTGAAACGAGGGTAGCTCCTCCCTTGAAGTTTACACGGTCCATGTGTATTCAAGATCCCTTTGAATTGTGTCACAACGTCGCTTCGGCAGTCAGTTCTAAACTTTCGGCAGAAATTTTAGCCTATTTCAAATTCGCGGCCACAGTGTATGATAAAGAAAAGTTAAATAGTTGTGTAGATCTTCTAAAAACTATTTTGATTCAGAAACCGAAATTGCCAAAAGGGAAACATAACCCTGAATACCGAGCTGTAATATACCCCCACTTTTTACAAGCAATAATCAATCCGGATTGGAAGTCTGTGATACGAGAAATGACAATGACGGCGTTCGAACAAATGTGCAACATAAAATTGACGAAAATGGAGGAGAAACCAAATCCTGAGGCAAGGAAACAAAAGGAAAAGTTTTCGGGCGTAGTGACCAAAGCGATTTGGAAAAGAAAACAGTTTACCAAACTATATAACATGATGGATGTGACGTTTGTTGAAAAACAAAAGAGAATTACGAGTGAAATCATGAATGTTGATAAAGATACGTTCAAAATTAATATACAGATTATATTGACGTTTGCAATGGAGCCCAAACACGCAGTTGTTTCTATGAAAATAATAGACGGTGACGGTACAATATATAGGGAATTCGGAAAGTTCTTTACCGGAACGCTCCATGGATGGTTTATAACTTTATTGAAAAGCTATCTTCATCCCAAAAAAGTAGAGAACACAGATAATAAAGGAGAAATTACTCTGGAAACAGAATTAGATGAAAACGTGAACCTTTCTAATGTTTCTCAATCAGATTGTGATTCAAGTCAAGAAGATATTGATAATGATAAAAGTGAAGGTGAAAACAATAATAGTACTAAATAGCTGAGTTACTATATTATTATTTTTTATATCCAAAAGGACTTTAAATTCATTTTTGACAAAAAAACGTAATAAAATATCATGTTGGAAGATCTAGAAAAGTAATGTGAATATGTTTAAATATGAATTTTCAAGTATTTAACTAGGTGTGAGGCAGTCGTGGCGCAGGGGCTCTCTGAGGTGACCGTAAACGCTACTGGTTGTGGACTCTCGAGGAATACTTACTTTCATATATTTTCATTTCTTCGCTTTGGCGTCAAGGTAAAGAAGACAAGAGAAACATTCGTTTCTCCAAAATTCAGCGGAAAGTCAAAAGAAAAAAATAGATATATGTACGAATTATAGGTAATTTAAATAATGTTAGTACTATGAAAGCGCCATAATTTGAAATGTAATAACGAAAATTAAAATATATATGTAATGTTAAATGATTTAACTGACATTAAAATACATTTGCTTGTTACAATTTAACGTAAGCTAAACACTAATTGAGATTTCTGCGTGTAACAGTTTAATATAGCTTTATTTTAATTATCAATTATAAATCTATCATAATATAAAAAAAAGATATCAATTACATGAACGCGACTTCCAATTTTAAATAATTATGTGCTTTATTTTTTTATTTGTGACACTGATGTAAAATTTTTAGTGTTATTCTTCTATACTTAGCAAAAGAAGATTTTTTTTAGGAAATTTATAAAATTTTGAACATTTATTTTGTTTTGTTAGGCTTCAAATACGTATACGTTTTCTTACAAAAATACTGATCGGTAATTTTAATAGTTTTTTAATTTCTTATGACTTTACTCACACTTCATCGATTAACAGTTTTCAATATAATATGCTCAAGAATTCCAATTTAAGGTTATATTTTAATTTTAAATAAATATTAATTTATTTCAAGAAATTTACAAAAAAAGCAACTTGATTGAATTTGACTTGAATAGTGACACAATAAGATTTTTTTTATTATCGAGAGAAAGTACAATTTATGATTGTTTATGTTCATTATTTTTAATTTGACGCTCATTTGCTGATAGAGAAACAAAATTACAAAACTTTTGACATGTGAAAATATATATTTTTTTTGTTTTTATCGTTTATCAAAAATAAAATACCTATGACTAACTGCTGTGATTGTAATATGTAAACTTTTTATTTTTAGATATTTTTTTTATAAGAAATCACCGATTGAATGTAGAATATTTAGTTTTAGTTGTATTTCATTATATGACAAGGGTTTTATCTATAACTTGTGTAAATAGCTTGATTTCAAAAATGTCCTTTATTTCGCTACATATACTATTTGTCAGACTCAGGCATAATAATTAACACGTAATTCTCATTAAAATAATGCAAATTTCTACGATTGCACCATATTCAATGTTAATATGAATGAGTATGACAAGTTTTTTATACTTTATATTTTATTTAGTTATTATACTTTACATTTCTTTTTTTGTATGTAAAATAAAAGTTGTTAACTTTGATTCTTGTTTTATTTGTCTTAAGGGGCGTTCATATGCTAATATATATATTTAAGTTTATATTTTACAGTAGCCACGCGCAGGTAACAATATTTTTTGTTTTTGACCCAGTTGTTGTTTATTATTGTACTAACCTTTCCAAAATATTGTTCACAAGCACTCTTGAACTTACAATAATATTGTGTATGTGCAGCCCGTTTTTCAGTTCTAATCAATATTATTCTAGTATATCGGGGGCAGGCAGTGTTATTATCAATAATTTTGTCGTGTGCGAACGCGCGGGAATATAATTTAATTAAAAAAAAGGCTTCAAAGAAGGTGGACGCTTATGCTTGTTATTCAAGATGGACGATAAATAACGAAATTTAATAGAGCTTATTAAAACATGGGAAACATATTTATGACATGTAATACATCAATATTCTTATATCGCGATAAAGTTAAGAAAATAGTACGCTAATAAGCTGTTTGATATTTAACAAATAATTAACCAAATACAGGTAATATTTTTTTAAAGCGGCTCTCATCCTCTGTTCGTAGATTTGTTCGTTCATCAGCTTAACGTTTTATGCCACACGGAGGGTAGGCAGAGGAAACCTAATATTAAGATATTCCGTTCCTCATATTTCACCAAATTCTGGAGGCATTGCGTGTTGAGTTGTTGATCCCAACAGAAATTTTGTCAGTTATACATGCGTGGTATGAGGGGCCATATATTTAACAATATAATTGACAATATTGTAATGACAAGCCAATCCTACTAACGAAGCTACGAAGTTAAAACTACCACCAGTTCTTGAAAACTCGATCGTTGCTCTTTTCAAAATGAAATTTACAATAGATATATAATTTAGATGAGAAAAACTAAACTTATAAAACACAAAAGCACACATCTAAAAAAAGCCACCCGCTCTACAATGTACTGTTCCTGTTTTTTAGGAATTATTCTTTAAAAAAACGAAAGCCATTCTACCAAAAGACGAAAGCCGTCCTAAAAACCTGAAAGCACATCTGTAAAGAAACGAAAGATCATATATACTTAAACATCATTAGCGTCCCAAGTGAACATCAACAAAATTTAATTCCACGCAATATTATCATTATAGTAGTCTCAGATTAAATGCTTTGCTTGATAATATTTTTTTACTGTAACTGTAATTTGTTGTTGTGGCAAGTCTAAAATTCCTTGTGGATTTATAATTACGTTCCTGTTCTAATATACAATGTATGTTGGCAGCGGACTTTCTAATGTAAGAAATATTAAAATCTTAGGGTAGCATTTTCGTAATACCTATAAGGACGCTTATTCAATTGTTTTGTGTCGTTGTCTCCAAAATACGACAAAGTGGGGATCGAAGTTTCTTAACACTAGGCTCCCTCTGCTTTCCCTGGTACATGCGGGATACAGCGTGAAGCTGAAAAAAAAATGTTTATTACAACTTATAATACTAGAATCTCTTACTCAACTAAAACTGTCGCCAATACGTAGGAAAATTTAAAGCGCAATGATTTTTTATAACGTACTGTTATGGGATGTTTGAAAAGACAGTTTTTAAAAAAAACTTTATTTATGTTAAAAGAAATAGAATAAAAATTATAAATTGATTAATTACAATATAAATCACCGGCACTGTAGCTCAATGATGACTGAAGCTAAACATAAGAAAGGAAAGGAAAGGAATCCTTCATCCAGCTGTGTCAGTGCTAGGAAGCAGCATCAGAGCGTGGGCAGAGCGTCTGGCTGCTGTCTCTAACGGCACCCATGACAGTCGTTGGGGGTGGGCGTATTGCCCGAGGGGCGTGTGCTTACCCCTGGGTAAGCACCGTGCGTGGCAGGCTGGTGAGACTCACGGACCCGAGAGAGGCCCAGTTTAAGCGACCAGCGACCGAGGTGGCGCTCAGGAGTCGGAATTAGGAGGGGGTAGGTTATCCCTCGGGAGCTTGAGCTTGACGTCTGGTGGTCTCGCGTGTAGTGGGGCGGTGTTTTTGAGGTGCAGGTGGACAAATTCGTCGGCACGACGAAATACGTTGGACGCGAGCCGGCCGACGTGCTCCTCCAGGCTCTCCATACGCAGGTCACGGTACAGGGTCGTGTTCTTGACGCAGTATGGGGCCTGGTTAACTCGCCTAAGTGCGAGGTTTTGAACCACCTGCATGCACTATCTTCATCTGGAGCGGGCTTAGCAGGGCGTACCACGCCGGGTTTGCGTATGTCAGGTGTGGCCTGACGTATGCCTTGTACAGCTGTAGTTTGGTTCTAAGCGGCAGTCTGGATCTGAACAGGGGGCGCAGCAGGAACATCGCAGCTCTCGCTGCTTGGGTGGCCTTCTTCACATGCGCCACCATGTTGAGACGACGATCTATTACGACCCCTAAGTAGGTTGCATGGTTGCTCCAGGGGACACGCTGGCCGTGGAGAGGCAGCGGAGGAGGCTGTCGCTAAACATAAGAATGAAGACTATATATATATAATAGGGGCATAGAGGAGTAACGCGACGGTCTGCAAATCTACATACTTTATAAATATATAACAGTACACACGTTTTACATCATACACGTGCCTAATTATAAAAGTAAATAAATATTATTTATAATTTGTTACATTAAAATCTACTAATCATTTTATACTATTCAGTGGATGTTATTCTTATTTTGTAATTATATTTTAATACGATTTTTTCTAAACGAAGTTTTTTTGAATAGAGATATTGTCTCTGTAAAGTTATGCTCCTTTCTTATTTGACAATTGACATTGACAGATTAAATTGACGTTAGGCTCTATGTAGAAAAATCTAATTACAAAGTTATTTTTTTGTTATATATAATAATATTTAATGAATGAATTTAGTAGTAAAGAAAGATAATTAATATAACTAACATAACGGGTCGTTTTTTTTAGTATAATAGAAATTGGAGATTTCGAATATTGCACGACGTGGTAATTAATGAATAAAAAAGTAGTTATTTTTATATTAAGATGCTTTGTGAAATTATATTAATTTATTTTTGTTAATTTATAGATATCTATCATATTCCTAACATAAAATAGGTGCCTGTTAAAAATGTAACCTGTAGTTATTGGTACGTAACGTATATTCCATAAATCAACCAAATTATGAAACATTTTTGCAGAAATGGGTGTAGTGGATCCATCACAGTTTTCGTATAGTGGTAATTTTGAAGAGCAAACTCAGGAAATATTACAAAATGTGAGGCTCTCGAGGCAAGAGGTTGAAAATATGCAAATACTAATTAATGATATCACTCAGGTCTTCCATTCTAATTGGCCAGGTACGTTAGAAAGTATATTAAAAATGATATTTTTACCTTTATGCTTCAAATAACATAATAGGCAAAGGGAGACCAGTACCAGTACAATACTCCCCATTCTATATGCGCCACCCAATTATCGAGACATTGTCAGGTCAGTGGTGGAATGCAATGCTACATTTTCTTTACTTACCAAAGCAGTGAAATAGAAATAATTAATTTCCCTCAGTGCATTACTGAAACTGTCCTAAGGCACGCCTCCAACTATCATCAAAAATAATTTGACATGGCAATAATAAAGTAGAAGTTAATCAAATTAAATATTAAAGGATTTGCTAGGTTAAATGTTATTGCAAGGCAAAAACATCTTTAGGCAAGAAATAAAAAAAAATAAAAGAATCTTCTCAGTGTTCCATTGATTTAGCGTGCCGGTGCTCATCACATTGCAGGGTGAGGAGCTCAGAGCATTGTCTGAGACTCATGACACAGGTATAGGTTTAAGAGGTTTTTTAAAATTATTAATGCTCACCTTACACTCATTAGCATATCTAGAGATATTTTCATAAAATAAATACACTGTCCACCCTCTTCTCTTTATCACCACCAAATTTGAAATTCTCCTGATGGTGCTGCCTTTTAATACATTCTAAAATGAAAGTGTTGCGCCCCTGGGCTGTCCAAAAACATGCTACATTACTACTATTAACAGTTGTGGGCTTGATTCCCAGTATGAGAAATAATTGAATTTCATATCAGCAGCATTGATTTCTGTTACCTAATACAAAATGTCAAAATAATTGCTGCATTCTCACTACCTCCCTGCTATGTATGAGAGATAGCATAGAGTTAAAAAAAATAATGCTTGGCAATTGGCCTAATTAATATAGGCCAGTAGTATTCATAATTGAAATATTATTATTCAAATACATTTTTTAAAATTCTCTATTTAAACAAATTATTTAATTATATATATGTAGAGGGAGTGAAACTCAGGACTTGGGAAGTGGTCTTAGAGAGTTTTGGCCTGTTACAAAAAGATATAAAAAATAATCTTCTCTATGATTTCAGGCAGCACAGTTATACCATTTGGCTCTATAGTCACCGGCCTCGGCATTAAATCAAGCGACATGGATTGTTACATAGAAGTACCAACATGGATACTACGCGATGATACTCCACCGATAATACAGGCTAAAAACATTTTAATAAAACGCAAGGATATTTTCCATCAAATATTTGCCATAATACACACTAAAGTGCCCGTGGTTAAATTGTACCACGTCCCCACAATGAGGCAATGTGATATAAGTTTATTGAGTCCAATGGGAGTCCAAAATAGTAAATTGATAGCTTATTTGCTGCACTTAGACAGGCGAGTTCTAAAATTGGCAATTTTAATTAAATACTGGAGTAAGGTGTACGGTTTGACCGGCCCAAATGTTTTGCCGAATTACAGTTTAACAATGTTAGTTATATTCTTTCTGCAAATGAAGAATATTTTACCTCCAATATCAGTTTTGCAAGAAAACGCGCATGAATCCTTTATAGAAGGCTGGAGCGTGGGATTCGATGAAATGACCTATGACAACACAAACAATGACACCCTGTATCAGTTATTGGGCAATTTTTTCAAATACTATCGCAATTTTAAGTTTGATGAATTCATCATATCGCCATATTTGGGGCATCCTTTGGCTCGGGAACCTTTTACTAATACTGAAACTGTACCCGAGGTGTTCCATTTGTACAAATCTCTAGTAGACAGTGGTCAATGCAAGCCAATACGTTTAGATACGCCCATATGCCTACAAGATCCTTTAGAACATTCGAGAAACTGTACTGTTGCAGTGCATCCGAAGTTTTTTCAGAAACTTTATTCAAATTTTGCTGCTGCAAGTGACTTATTTGATGAGAACGACGAAAATAGCTTTCTACGAAAGTTACTAAATAATCCACAACTTAAAGAACCTCGGCCTGTTCCAAAAAATAAGCCTAAAACAATGCACTATAAGGCTCGAGCGGGAGTCATTAAAAATAAAGTTACTAAAAGATTCCAATTAAATATGAGGCCCAAAAAGAAATATAAAATGCCGAATTAAACAGAGGATTTGTTTTATTTATTTCTTAACATTCAACAAACTCTTTATGTGGCTTATCTAGGTTATCGAGATGAATCCGTGCCTGTGAGCTCATCAGTGTGGTTTCATGCCCACTCAGGAAAGTAAAGCGTTTCCATTTGCTTGGCGTTGAGATGCGCCACTCAACACGCAATTTAATGAATTTGACACCAAGTTCTTTCGTCCTTTATTGCGATATCAAGATAAAAATTGGGTAAACTAACTATATACAGATCGTTCTTATCTATTTTTCTATTAGTACAGTTTTAACTACTCTATAAAAGCCTAATATAAATCAAATCAGCTTCACGCTGTATCCCGCACACAGCAGGGTACTCAGAGGGAATCCAGTGTTAAAACACTGCTTTGCCCACTTTCCGCCTAATTCGCCGCTCAGGCGGAAGTCAACGCCGCACTATGCCTCGACACAACACCAGAGCGAAGAAATGAAAATAAAAATTTCATTTCCTCGAGTGGGGATCGAACCTACAACCAATCGGTGTTACAGTGACACTATGTGCCGCTGCGCCACGACTAGTTCTGCAACGTTCAGTAGTGTCTTTGTACTAGTATGCGTTTGCGTTATTGGTGTCTATTCGTAACCGCGTCACACGAAATACAGTATGGATAAGAATTATGTGGAATGAAAATAATCATCCTTCGTCTCAATTGTTGACGAATCTTGATATTTTATATGTCAAAACAAATTAATATTAACAAGCAATTAGAAATAAATTAAACTAATTGTTTTTCAGCTTTAAGCTCTATTCTGCATATAGAAGGAAACCTGGGAACTTAATATTAAGACACTCCGTTTCCATTAAGCGTTCCGTTCCGTTGAATAAGGAGGCATTGCGTGCTGAGTGGCGGAATTGAACGCCGCGTCGTTACCAAAGCGAGGAAATAAAAATTTCATTGCTTCGAGTGTGAATTGGACCCACAACCTGTCGCCTTCACAGTCGCACTCTTGTGCCCGTCTCTGGAATCTCAGATTAATGTTAAAAATGTTTATTAAAATTTTTAAACTGGGATATAATATATAACTGGGATGTGATAATAACAGTGTCATCAAATTTATTTCATTAAAAAATAAAGTCAAAATCTATTTTTATTATGTTTATTTACTTATAAAATTTGGAATGTAGTAATCTAGTTATAATATTGAATAAAATAAGTATAATACTCTCCTACGGAATGTTGCTATATTTTGGAGTTTTATTTAGCTTCACACTGTTTCTCACACAAAGAAGGATAGTCAGAGGGAAAGTACCTCGCTTTCCGCTGAATTCTCGCGGCAGTGTGCTTTGAGTGGCGGAACTGAACGCCGCGCTACGACTGGCCTCAAACTATGATTTTTTTTAATAATAGTAAAAAATCACACACTCGTATATTTAAATCAGTAACATAACTAGTTTATATAATAGAAAAACTAACTTACACTTACAACTAAAAACATTATATATACAAATAATATAAAATAAGTCTATGCCAGCGGCTTCTGTGTCGTGTCCAAATGGAAGTGGCCACGCGGACCGCAGCTACAGCGGCGGGACTCGAACCTGCGCTTGTGGCCGTCGAGCGCGCTGCGATTACTCGATAAATTAATTGTCCAATAACCAATAGGTCTTGAGATTAGCGCGTTGAACCAAACAAACTCTTCTTGTTTATAATATTAGTTATGGTAAGCAGAAATTAATAATAAAAAGCGCCAAATAGCGCTTTTAATACTGTTTAAAAGTTAGTATTATTTTTAATTATCCAAAATTTATCAATAACTTGTCCTTGGAGGTCCACTGATACCTGAAACAAATTAATTTGTTTTTTTTAAATATGTTAACATAACTAAGTTTTTGACAATAAGTTACCTTTGCTGTGAGCGGGGAGAAATAAAGTATGGTATAAATATATAAGTATTAAACTTAATATATACCTATTCATACCTTTTATAAATATTTAAACTACCTTCACGCTGTATACCACAAATAGCAGGGTAAACAGAGGATACCTGGGAACCCAGTGTTAAGACACTCCGTTCCCATTAAGATACTGCCGTTCTCCACCTTCCGACAAATTTTCGAGGCATTGTGTTGAGTGCTGCAACTCAATGTAGAACTTTGCCTTATTACCAGAGGGTACAAATGAAAATATTATTTCCAGAGTAGGGGTTGAACCCACAACCGTCGCGTATACAGTCGCATACGTATGACCCTGCGCAACGACAACCTCGAACTTAAACACGACTTATACGGGAACAGCATATAAAATATTTCAAACCCATACTTAATAAATAATCAAGATACGTCAATAGCCTAGACGTAGGACTTTTTTCATTTCAAATAACTCTTATCCATACTGACGCTACTACAAAAACATTACTGAACGTTGTAGACCCATTATTGTGTTGGGCTGGTCGTGGCGCGGGGGCACATAGTGGTACTTTTCATTCTTAAAAAACATATCAGGGTAGGCAGAGGGAACCTATTGTCAAGACACTCCGTTCCCCACTTTTGGCCGAGTTCTGGAGGCTTTGCGTCTTGAGTGGCGGAACTTAACGCCGCGCTTTGCCTCGACACAAGAGCGGAGAAAATGAAAATATAAATATATATATCATTTCCTCGAGTGGGGATCGAACCCACAACCAGTCGATTTTACAGTCACACTTTGTGCATCTGCGCCACGACTGGCCTCTAATTCTTTCTCTCTAATTTCTTTTGTTTAAATTGTATTATGGTTTTTTAGTAGTTACATAAGTGACAAGTAAAACACCTACTTGTTCGACGTTAACGTGAGTGCTGTTGAAGGCCTTGAAGCGCGTGTAGCCGTAGTCCTGCGAGCGGAACGCTGACCACTTGGAGGGGTTGTCTGTTCGAAGCAAACGGAAACAATACGTTAGTATCCGTCACAAGGCACAAGGATGTGACTGTAAACGCGACGGCTATGGGTTCGATTCCCACTCCGGGAATGAAATAATCAATATTTTCATTTCCTAGCTCTAGTAAGGAGGCAAAGCGTTGCGTTGAGCTCTGCCGCTCAGGCGGATAATAGGGAGCGAAAAAAAGTGTTAGTATTTGTGATAAAGGAAACATTTTTTGAATTTTATTTGCAAATTGCACATTTGCTTTTTGTTAAATTGACGTCAAATTTAGGTAAATTGTAAATAAGAATCGCGTGAAAATCAAACATTTTCTTTATACAATATTACATAAACAATACTTGTGTAACTAAAATCATTATGAAATCCTTAATATTTGAAATACTCACGTCTAAAGTGATCTCTTCCCTCTTGACAACCTGCGGACCCTGTCACCACGTGCACGGGGGCCCTGAAACATATATTAATTTAATAACAACTACAAAACTACACTATTTATGCAGAAAAAGATTTAATTTAGTATATATTAAGAGCACAACAGTAAAGATAACCACATTAAAATAACTAATGAATTTTCCATAAATAAATATTCATCACATAGCGGGCGCAACCTCTGATTTTACAATAAAATTTGAAATAGAAAATAACAGTAAATAGTAACTTTATAATTGGAGAATTGAGTTCTTACCACTAAGTTCTTTGTGTCTACCCACCCCACAAATAATAAAATATATATGTCTTCATGGTAATATAAACATCAGTGACCATAGTGGTGATATTATACATTTATAACATTCAATATAAGTGTGTACTTCAATTTGTATTCAAATTAAAAAAAAATTAGGTAATACAATAAAAGACAAAAGTATCTTCAAATTCTTTTTTATTGAGAAATAAAAGACAAAGATAAAAATTTTGAAACCATAATTTTACAAAATCAGTCAGCTTTTACTATAACAAAAATTAATATAAAAAAAAACTCTTTTATCACAATTACAATATCATTTCTAAACCTTAAAAATTACATACAAATGTATCATTATCACATCATATGGTATTATAGATCATAACGGACGTGCTTGTCTTTGATGATCCACACGGAATCGATCACCTGACCCTTGAGGTCCACATCCACCTGAGAAATTGGGAAAAAAAGGAAGATTATTACCATATTAATGGTTACTGATCTGAATACGAATACGGATCTAAGAAGAATATTATATCGATTTTGGTTAAGAATATAAGACGAATAATATATCAATTTCGGTTACGTATTCATTAATTTCTGATAATTTCGTTTAAAGGAAAAGGATTTTTTTTAAGGAACCTCCTTGATATGGCAGTTACGACCAAAATCAAAACCTACACGTAAATCTTATTCAACTTATGCCCATATCCGGAATTATTGGTAACATTTATATTGGTTACGAGCTACTTTCTATTGAAGCGATTTAGTTAAATTTAACAAAATAAAAGCGCCACACGTGTTGTTTAGTTGGCTATAACCTATAATATATAATAAAAAAAAAATATAGTACTTGTTCAATGTACAAATGCGTCTTGTTATGAGCCTCAAAGCGCGTGTACCCGTAGTCCACTGAACGGAACGCAGACCACTCCGGGGGATGAGCTAGTACGAAAAAAAATTGCTTATTAAATAACTGATAAAATAAGAATTAATATCAATAAAACCGATTTTCGATGACACATGATTACTATTTATGAGATTTTCCTTTATTTTTTCATTCTGATATATGCATTAAAAGTTTACATTAAATTCGTTTATTACTTGCGTTAGCTTATATTATATAACAGATCGCTGTCAATATATTCGAGAAATGATATTATTAGGGACATATCAACATAATATATTTTCTTAAATTCTGTTTGTGTGTGCGTTTGTGCACGTCAGTCTTAGGAACGGTTTACACTATTGTATTATGGTGAACTCTCTTTAACATTGTGTTTGTTTTATTTCAAACGGTTTGTAGGTCAAAAAGTTATATCGTCGAAGTCGCAAGCAGTTGTTCGCAATTAACTAATAATGAAAAACAAAATAAACTAGTTTCATAATAAATGGTAAAAAATGAAACAAAGTAACTTACGGTTAAATTTGTCAGTATCTTCCTGACAGCCGGCCGACCCCGTTATGATGTGCACGGGAGCTCTGGAAATTACGTACAAAACTATTTATAATTTTACATTATGTAATTATAATAATAATCGTAAATAAAACATAAAAAATGTTATCAAACGATATATTTTCATTGTGAAAAATAAGAGAAAATTAACTCTTAAATACGTTACTTTTTTGTTTACTATTTTTTAAGGTTTTTTGTTTTTTTATATTACTGTAACTAAAAATGTAACTTATTAATAATTTATTTTAAAATATTTATAAA
>DWAE01000138.1:0-20925 GCA_018237945.1 Heliconius sapho
TACCCTGCTGTGTGCGGGATATAGCGTGAAGCTAATTTAATTTATTTTTTTATTTTTTAGAAGCAATAGGTACGTTACAAACTGTACTGACTGAATAGGTAATAACCTATTTTCAAAAAGATAATATTTTTCTTAGTAATGAATGCAATTTTTTAGTAAATTCACAGCGAATATAAATATGTGACGTTAATTTCCTTGTCAGCCGTTACAGAATACATGCGGGTACTTGAAAACCGTTTGTAGATCGTCCGACATACTTGCACTATAATACGTAATAGTTGTGTATTTCGATACAGTGAAAATATTTCCATTGTTTTTTTAGCTTCATGCTGTATCCTACACGTAGCAGGATAGGCAAAGGAAACCTGGGAATCAGTTGGGTGAGGAAAGTCAACGCCACGTTTCCGTAGTTACTTTACGATAATAACATTAACAAATTAATTTCACTATCAATGTATACGATAATAATTTTGCTATTGCAAAAACATGTTATTGAAATTAATTATGTAAAATCTCTAGTATAGTGGAAATATGTATATTTCACATTAGATACTCTCGATGTACATATATATCTATATGTATTTAGAATATTATCAATTAAGAAAAGCAGCACTAATTTTTAGATAAAAACTTTAAAGACACCGAGTTAATAAGTGTTAATAATGTAAAGTTATTTATTCTTAGTGTAAAATGTAAAGTATGAAGGATGGTGCCTATGTTTATATTGAAAATTAATTTAATATTATTTCTCAATTATACATATGTTTTTCATGTAAAGAAAATAGAAAATGGTTTTAAAATGAAGTCACGTCATTTACATAGGTATATTTTTTCTTTTTTAATGTACACCTACTAAAATTACAACTTCCACTACACATTTGTTAAATTTTAATTGTTAATTGAAATATCATTAAAGTATAATATTTGTAGCTTCACAATTTCTCAGATCAAGAACCAAAAAGGTTATCTTCTCAGAAATCCTAAGCTTCAAACATAATCAAATCTAACCGCAACGACAACCGGCTATACATACAACAGTTTATTATCGAGGCGTTTACAAAATGTTTACCCAAGTGACTTTTATTTGTCCGCGCCAGAAATAAGACGTGATCCATACGTAACTATTTTCACGCCACTAAAATTACAACTACGACAAATCGCCACAGAGCTTTATCTCTTGACCTTCTGGTTGAGTCGACATAAAATTGAAGAAGAATTTTAATATATATTCTTAATCTTAATACACTTAATACTTATAGATATTACTAAATAAACGCTACCTATTAGTCAATTCTAATCGATAATCACTTCAATTAGTCGCTGAATGACTGACAAACAATGCACACCTGAATTTTTCTATGTAAGTTCCTTGGAAAAATTTGTAAATTCAGTAGAGTCCTAGCAAAAGAATTTCGAAAGTCAAACGGAAACGAAATAAAATAGGATATTACGTTTTATAGTCCAAGTAAAATTTTAAAAAAAGCTTTTCGTAAATATATAGCACATATTAACAGTTGTATCGTATACAATATAGTCACAGTATCGCACTGCACAAGTTATCTTATTTACATAATAAGACAGACAGGTGTTAAAGATTAAAAGTTTTGTTGCTTTTAGTTAATTGCAAGTTAAGAAAGCATATTGATAATTGTATTTATTTTAAAAAATAACAACACTTTTTTAACAATACAATTTTGTTGTGAATTTTAATGTGTACTTATTATCAAGCCAAAAATATGGTCGAGTACCTATATTTTAGAGCTAATCTAAAGTGTTTATTCAGCCTAGACATAACGCCTATACCGCCATACATCTTTTAGAATATTATTCCGTTATACAAACACGATAACTTAGACGAAATTTGCATTCTGATAGTAATTTTTTTCGATTTATGCGTTTTTACTTTTGAAGGAATATAATAGTCTATTAAAGTCTCTATGATTCTATAATATTTGTAAATTTATTTTCTTGTATATTATTTATTCAGAGATTTGTGTATTTATATATTAGTTTCAATTTTTTGTGTGTTGTTGTAATAAAGATATTGCTTCTTTTTATTTCTTCCATTAAGCCAAATTGAAACGTTCCATAATAGTATGGTGTCTACGGATGGGTAATGCAATGAATATTTATGTGAAACATTCTTACCGAAGCTATAAACTCACTTTCCACATCCCTTTGTCTTTTTAATATTTGATGACGATTTTACATGAAAAAACCTTTTTCGGGTTCAAAAACATGTACATATGAGGAAACATATATCGGATTGTTGTGGTTTAGAATTCTTTGCATATAATCATGTTTATATTAAGAATTATTTTTAATTATGTCCCGTAGACAGAGAACACCTATTGGTAAAATACTCTTCTTCGTTTTCAACCCAAATTCGAAACTGCGTGTTGAGTGGCAGAACTCAACGCCGTCTTTTATCATATCCAAGCATGAAAATGGAAACAATTCTCATAAGTTGATACGGATACGGAACCTACAACTATCGCGTATACCGTCAAATGATGTCTCCTTCTGTTGCCCCATATAATCTAAGTTGCTTACTTTTTATATAATTAGGTTGTGATTATTATGATTAAGTTATAGATACATAATTTACATAAGATACACAATGTATATGTATCTGTATACGTACTAATAAGAAAGTATGTATATATATGTACAATCATTAGGGGCAAAGCGCCGATATTGGCAGAGACTCAACTGTTTAGACTACTTTAAAACTCATTTAGTGCGGCTTCACTTATTTTTTATGTATGTACATATTATACCTAGCAATTGAATGTTTTAACAAGTTTCATTTAAAATTAAAAGAAAAGAAAGTACTGTATTGCATTAAAATTCATGTAGAAAATTTAACTCAGAAAAAATAATCCATACGTAACGGTTCCGTTATAATAAATCGAAGTTTAGATGGTCTCGCTAGAGTAAATAATACGTTAAACGAATGTGATGTCAATGTCCACTGCGTACTGGCTTGTTGCCAGTACATGTATGTACATTGTATAATACTATTTTTAGGTACGATCTTATTTAATATTCGTATATTATTATTATATTTCACAAAAACAATTCTTTCCAAAATAATGTTATAATTTTTCTTACTGGATGCAATAAAAATGTTTTAAAATATATTCTTCTCCGTTGCAGACACTCGGTGGACTCGGTCGCGTCGTATTCTAGTCAGAATCACGTAGACCGTATAAGGACACAAAATTTCTCAGCGGCTTCTTGTCAAGACGATTGTGACTTTGGATCTATCAAGACAAGTCTTTTCCGAAGATCATCTTCAAATTTAGAATATCCTATTAAACGGCCAGAAAGCGTAACTTCTACTAGTTCCACACGAAGCCGCCTTCGAGATCTCGTCGAAAGGAAAACTAGTCAAGAAGATAAACCCGCGGCAAACACCGTCGCTGATATACAGTATTTCGAAAATCCTACAGAAACACTAGAATTCGATAAACCACGAAATACTCTTGATATAAAAAGGAATTCAGAAGAACGTCCTAAAAAGAAGAAATCTAAATATAAAGATAGTGAAAATAAAAATAAAAAACAGGAGAAATATCAGAGTAAACTCGCAGAATACTACAAGGTACCCGTTCAGCTTCCGCAGGACGAATTTTATCAACACTTAACACGATCTAAGGCAGCTGAGGAATTTTTACAAAATCGGTTTTCAAACTCCGATACAGAATTTAGCGGTAGCTACGGACGTCTATGTAAGCATAAAGAAACTGAAGGGTCTAATTTACGTCGAAGCCGAAGTTTGGCCGTGATAAGAGAGGAAACTTTTACTGATCTGCAAATACAAAATCATCCTAAAACGAAGAGGTCGCAGCTGATTCCACGCGCTCGTTTATTTGACAAACCTTGTTTTAGAGACAGGTATTATTACATATTTTTTCTTAATATAGCAGATACAATAGAAACTAGAATATTAAATTAAGTACGCGAAACTTAAAGAACAAATTTATACCATAATATTAATATAACGAGTGATAGATGTGGGTCAAGATTTGATTAACATAAACTAGCTATATCTTAATACATATAGTAAAATACAAAATAAAAAAAACATTTAAGTTTGAATTTAATTTGGATATTTAACACATATTAAATTACATAAGTAAAATAATATATAATAATACTTGCATTAATTATTTTCAGGTTAACCGGGCGGACAAAATATCAGACAAAAGAAGAAGTATTAGAAGGAATTTATATAGACAGTACAGTATCTTGTTTTGCAGATATAAATAGACAAACTGCAGAAGAAGAATTGCCGCCAAATCTACCACACAATATAGAAAACAATTTAGTACATGAAGACGTAGTTTCAAGAAATGAAAGTCGCAATTCGAAATCAATAGGTGGAAGTTGGCCAAATTTGAATGAAGATACCAAACATATAAATCTTTCTGAGGATAGTATTGGACACTCTCATAACCCAAGTGAAATCGATAGCTTAGATTCTAATTACGTTAGAAAACATTACAATTTCGAAGCACATTTAAAAAATTACAATAATAGCTCACCCGAAACAGAAAGATCAATAACTTCGCAAAACAACTGCAAAGAATTATATATCACAACAGACGACCACGATAGTGAAAACGAAATAGAAGATCGTCCAAAATCTTTAGCGCACAGTTGTACGTCTATTCTCGATGAACAAACTAAGCAATCTAATAACGAAACAGCGACGTATGATGAAATTTCAAACAAAAGTAATGAAAACGAAAAACCTATCATAAATGTAAATTTAATCAGTGATAATACTGATAAACTGAGTAAAGATTGCGATATTCAATCTGTTCTATCTGAAAACGACGGAACTATATCTAGTCCAACTGACAGCATAACTTCTTATATATCTATTTCAATTGCTTCATCGGACAAGTCTCACAAATTAGAATATTTAGCAAATTCTTTAGCAGAAAAAATTGACGAATATTGTGATTCACAATTTCAAGAAAATAATTCGGTTAAATCGAAAACTATTATTAGTGACAAAAAGGATACTGAACCAGAGCCAGTTTATACACCTATACATAAAAAGACAACTTTTGCTGATATTAAAAGAGACTCTTATAATAATAAAAATATATTCACAAAAGAGATTTCTTCTGATACGGTTACACAATCTAAAGAATATTACGTCAGTAATACACTTTTAGGGTGTAATGATTACAGTAAAGACAGTTACTGCACTTCATCAAAAAATATTACGACTGAACCTTTTGTAGCAACTTTTGTAGAGAATCAATATTATTCTTTACCAGATATAAACATAAGTAAATGCTTACGAAAATCTGAGCGAATAGATGCTCAATTAAGAAAAGAAGATCCTGAGGACATACCTTGTGAAAACACATACGAAGTTGCGCAAACACACTTTCGAGAAATATTATCAGCCAAAAGCAATGAAAATTATGGTCATTTGAATAAAATCGATATAAAATTGGATAGTAATTTTAACGATATAAGCAACAGTTACCAACCAGAAATACCTGAACCGCAACTTATACAAAATTTTTCTAAGCTTGAAGACGATTTGAAATCAATAATTACTATAGAAAGCTCTAACGCTGATGAATATCAATCTAACATTTATCACTTAGATCATCACCAAAACGAAAGAGAAATAAATGAAATAGAAGGTACTATTAGAAACAATAAAATTATTACAAAATCAGAAAGCTTGAAACTTGCATCGAAAATAATATTTAAACCAGAAGTTAAAATATTAAAATCTTTTTCAAACGATAACATCAACAAATCAGTAACAGATAAAAAAACAAAGTGTGGAATAAAGAAACACTACTCCCTTCGTCAACGTAATCCTTCTGATGACGAAATTTTCCGCCTTCCAAGCCCTTCGTCTGTAGAAAATAAAATAAATAAACCTCTTCAAAGGCCCACTAGAAATTTGTCATTTAGTGAACAAATAAAAAATCATTCACTTCTTTCAAGAGTGCAATCGTTTAAAACATCTGCTGAATCTAATATTGCGATAATACCACTTAGCGGTCATCAAACTATAGTAATAGATCCACCGCTAGATCAACATCTGTTGGATTGTAATAAAAAAATTGTTCCTAAATGTGAAGAAGCAAATACTGGTCACGATACTAAAACAAAATTTAAACCTAATCTTCCAAAAACAGCACATATTCCGAACAAAGAGGAGGAGATTGACAGAAATACAGAGATAAAAAATATCACAAAAGAGCCTTTCATTACTATAAAACTAAAAAAAGTAGTAAAGAAAACTATACCCAAGCTAAACACGGTACATTGTGACGCTGGAACCTTTTGTCAGCAGCTACTTAGACCACCCCCGAGACTTGTTATAAACGACAGTAAAGAACAAAATACCTTTGAGTTTGAAAAGGCTGACATCATGACTCGACCTCAGGTTTTGCAAGTTATAGATTCCAAAAATAAACGCCAAAATACATTAAGCAATTATGCTGATAAATCTAAGCTAGTATCGAGTAGCCAAAAATTAGAGCAAAGTCTAGATACAAAAGATGTGAAGCCTGAAACAAATACGGTGAAAGAAAAACTTAACAATGCTATTAGAACCGATATAGAATATCAAGAAAAAATCAACTCAGTCAAAACCTATTGGTCAAAGCTAATTGATAAATCGCCTGAAAATTGTAATAGTCGAGAAGATTTAGATACAAATGAAATAATTGGCGACATAAACGTTTGTGAAGAACAAGATAATAAAGAAGAAATCAAAAACCTCGATAATGTATCGGAAGTTTCAGTCAATAGTATTATTAAAACTTTAGAAAATGTAAAAATTGTAGATAGCATTAAAAAAATAACGCAAAAGAAGCTAAACTTATGGAAGGATGAAACTGAAAAAGTTAAAAGTGATTCAGAAATAGAAGAACCGCCAGTTGAAAAGATTATCAAAGAAAATACTGGTACTATATACGATAACCCGAGACCTGAAAAACAAATAAAGAAAGTTGAATTAGAACTATGTAGAGACACACCTGAAATTGAAATAGTAGAATTAAGCAGTGATGACAATAAAAATCAAAAAACTCAAGCCACACTCATAAAAGCTAAAGGATTTGACAAAGGCTGTGACGATTTTGATCATGTGAGATATAAAGTAATGAAATCGGAACTATTCAAAAACAGTATGATAGCTAACTACCGTAAGGAGGCTCAATTTGATGGGTTATTACAGTATCTTCAGGATTACAGTTTTCAAGAATTACTTGTTAATAACAATATTGTTATTATTGAACCAGTAAGAACGAAAGTAGAACCAGCTCCTAGAAAAAATACCAACACTGATACGTGTAAAATACCACCGGCATTGTTAAAGAAAAACGAGTATTCTTCTCATGTGGATAAATCAAAAAATGCGATACGCAGACACTTTTTTTACCACCCCATAAGAGTAAATAAAGAAATTATTGAAGAAGAGCTACCTAATCCAGACACCGTTAAAAAGGTTCGTAATTTATTTGAAGATACATTGAAAATGAGAAGTCCAATGACTCATGATCCGCCACTTTTAGACGAAAATAATGGTCTAACACAACGAGCAACATCGTACAGAAATTTGAGTGAAGAAACAAAAAACAGTAAAGTCAGTAGTAGGAAAAAAAATACCAGGCAGTTGACAATAGACACAAACTTTGGTAATAAAAAATGGGATAACGCTAGTCTATCAAGCGGAGTGTCCAGCGGCGACTTAAGTTCTAACAATGAATACGAAACAGATGGTTTGAGCCCATATTCCCAAAAAACTCTTAAAGATAATGTTTATAGTTCTAGTGATGAGTATCTTTGTGATTCAGCGAGTCAAGATTTTTGCTGTGAAAGTCAATACGTAAGTCCAGATATTCTTAAGAAAATAAGAGAATGTGGTACTTCTGTGACTTACTATGGGGGAAAGGTAATGAATTCCAAAACCAGCTCTGCTGTGAGTCCTATGACTAAGGCCATAATGGAAGAGATTAAAAGCTTACAAAAGAACTGCAGTAGAGATTGTTATTCATGCCAAACAAAATGTAAGGGAGAAAAGTGTTCCTGTCTAGTTGCAAATAAACATCAACAAATGTTAACAGAGACACAGAGTGAAACTTTTGCCGAATTTGGGAATAACCAAAGTCAGGATAAAAGTAAACGTATGGAAGGTTTTCCAGGTTTTAAGTTTAAACTTGTGAAATCTAATAGCTGTAGCAGTCGACTAGAGTTAACAGGAACAGATGAAGCTAAAAATCTTAGATATAAATTTAGAAAACAAAATTCTAAAGAAGATCCTCCATTATTATACGATGATGAAAACTCAGTAAAAAATAAAATATGTCGTTTGGAAAGTTACAATAAAGGAATTGTTAAAACCCCCTTTCAAGAAAAAGAAAGTGAAATTGTAAATTTTAAGACAAGTAAGACAATTGAAAATCACCAAGTAGAAGGAAAAAATGACTCGCTAGTAACACATGACGCAAACAGCTCAATTGAACTTGACGAAAAATCTACAAATAAACTAAACAATTTAATAGAACAAGATAAAGAGCTCGATCAAACAAATAAACAAGCAAATGAAAATATTACTTTCGAAAAAAAATTCTACTATGTCAACGACAATTCCGAACAAAGTAAAATTTCAACTGGAAAATTTGGAGAAATGGTGTTTGAAGAATTTGAAGTTTTAGAAACTTGTTTTGATAGCTTAAATAGCAATAGGTCTTTAAAATAGGAGTAATTTGATAGAAAGCCAAAAAGTTTTGCCTTGCGATCTGTGACTACATATTTAAAAATGTTATTAAATTATTATCTGTACATTAACTAAATCGTATAAATGTGTATCTACTAGTATTAAGCATTATGTATAATGTAGTTAACAGTAATTTTTGAATATAAATTATAATTATTTATAGTCCTGGTGATGGTCTCTTAATCGTTATATTAAATATGATAAATTATACATTTTCTTTTAATTTATCTCTTACCGTCAGACTTATCAGTTTCAAGTTTTGTAGGTGTAGCTTTGGATCCATACACACATACGCTTGTGAAGAATGATCGACGTGAAGGCCGCCACCGACGACACCACGATTCCTGTTTAAAGTAAACCATATTTATATATGTGTCTAAAAAAACATATATTAATTATTATTTGTTTGTAAATTTGTAAATTATTATACATAATCAATATTTTTTGTTATATTATATGCATAAAAAGTGGTCGTATGTATGCAATTTAAAAAAGTCACCTTTTTCACTTTTTTTATTCCTATCGCAGTGAGTATTTCACAGTCCGCGTAGCGTAGGCTGAACTTTGCATTTGTGTGAGTGTATATGTTACCGACAACCTGTATAATTTCGATATTCTATACAATACCACGACAATATGTAGAATACTTGGGGCACCCAGGTAATAATTTGAATATTAATGTAATGTAGTAATTTGAATATTATTGCCCATTACATACTTTACCCAGGTAAAATGATGAAAAGGTTGATCTTAGTCCATATTCCTATATTCGAGCTACATACAGATTTAGCCGTTTTTTGTGAAAATGAAAGTTAGGTTAGGTTACAAGCTTTAGTACATATATATCGAGTCTTTAAAAACTTAATACAATTAAAACAAAAGAGATTTTTCCAAAAAACTTATTTTTTAAAAAAAATAATTAATAAAATTATCGTTTTAAAATAAAACGCCATTTGTCAAAAATGACGCACACAGACACAAACCAATCAAAACGATAACGCCTCATTCACGACATCGAATCGTAGGTAACGACGGCGATGTTAAATTGAGTAAAATAGTTCGAGAGATATCCCTTTCTCGTTCTAGTTTGTTATTTGAGAATGACAAGCGGCAGATCGGCAACACTTAGTAGTATTTTTACAGTAACATCATGAAATGAAAAAAACATCCTACGTCTAAACTGCTGAGGTATCTTGATTAATTTCCTTAGGTATGGGTTTGAAATATTTTATTCTGATCCCTTAAAAGAAGCGCAGACGTTTCCTCCCTGTATAATTATCAAATATATATAATTAAAAAGGTGCATGAAATAAAGGCAAGTAAACAAATCGTAAAATATTTACTACCTGTCTGCACGCACGTCTCTCTCTTTCTTGCTCTCGTCTTATACATACATTCGGTATTTTATTGAATTCCTAGACAACTTATAAAATAAATAATATTTCATACGTTACCTACACCTTTTAGCCATTTCATATATATGGTCGAGGTTATTGTATAAAATACCGAATTATACAGATTGCCGGTAACATATACAGATATTATAGGTGTAACGATGGCTTATTTTATACCGATAAATACTGCATTTTGACCACGGGCCTGAGACATAACTACATCTTTTGTACTGGTAGCGACGTCGCGTATTTAAATCTTAATATTTATTTATTTTTTCGATTTTTTCACCGGTATTAAGGGAAAGAAAAGTTGACACGATTATGTAAAAAATATATGTGCAGCAAGGGATAAAAGTCGTTTTAACTATCGTCGTTACCTACACTGTCAGTATTGTGTACACGCACAATTACAAAACTAAATAGTAGATTCTTAAAACAATGTTGTTTTATTAATTATTATTGATAATTTAAATTTTTATTTCTTAATATTTTCATTTCTTCACTCTGGCGCGAAAACCAACACGCAATGCCTCGCAAAATTTGGTGGAAAGCGACAATAATTATATTGATTTCCAAACAAGCTTTATCCTTGGCAGATAAAGGAATAGTACAAACATGGATGTAAGAATGGGGGGGCAGAGTGGTCGGTGCCGGTCCGTATTCAAGCTCTTGTATAAAAAGATTACTTCAAAACTACTGCTAAGCCAAACTTCTACTACTTTAAAGCCAATGCCCCCCCTTAAAAATATCCGTAGACCCTCATACGAGTACAATATTAACATTACTGTTCTTTAAGATAGAATACTAAACAGTAACGAAAAAGGTGATATAGTCACGTCAACGTATTATATTACGAAGAACAAATACGATAATAGTCACTCCTCTGCTTAGCATCATGCATACGGAAGTCGCGCGTGTTTATGAAATTAACTTCAATTTACCGGTCCACATGTTATTGAAATATATATGGTTTTGAAATTTCAAAATGGAGTAGTTGTTAAACTTGTCTCGAAGTGTAAAACAAAATAGTTCCATTCAGTGTAGTGCTAACCATTAAGAAAAGTCTAAAACATATTGAACAAAATAAATCATGAACAACTGCATTGCACCCAATAATGTATGATGTCACATCAACTATGTACCAGACACATTTCAATTGTTTTATTATACTAATAAAATTACTTTCATCTAACTTTGACAGTATATATTAACTATTAATACTATATATTACATAGTTCTTATTCATATAAAAATTCTATAATGTGATCAACATCATAAGACATTACTAAACTGGAATTGAATAAAGCTTTATCAAATTCGAAAATTTAAAATTACGACTAAAATTTCTATCAGATGAGTAAAGTAAAAAAAATATATAATAAATAAAACAAGTCATTATTTCATACAACTAGCATTTAAGAATTTATTAAAATAGTGAATTAGGCAATTGAGTGATTATGTGCTTATATCTGCTGTGCCAAGTCATGACTAACATCAAACACTATGTATTTGAGTGATTTATTTGTAAGACAATCATATTTTGGATTGTAATTATACATTTTGGAAATACCTACTTGAAAAATAATACACAATTAATTCTTACCTTATATTTTTATGCCATAATTAAAGGAATGAACTGAAGTTTTATTTTTATTTATCCTCATGCAAAAAGTTGTTGATTTCAATTAGACAATACAATAAGAATTTTGTTTAAGAGTAAAGGATGAACAAGTAAATGACATGATACATATTATTCAGTATGTACACAAAAACTAAAATATGGTAAAAGTAAAGCATAAAGTTATTTATCAAGTTTAACATAAAATATCAAATATTTAACAAATACTTAATTTATTTACCTTCATACATTACATTAACATTCCTATATTTATAATATAATTACGACTGTTCAAAAATAAAAATATTATACTTCGGGAAATTAGAAATAAAACCTTGTAAATAAAAAATATATATATTGAGTCTTTATTTATCGAAATTATATTTTCACCAATATATACATAACCACACAATCTTAATACAAACAGCTGAGTATGATTCTTATTTAAGCTGATAACAATGATTGGAAATCGCATTTACTATTCAATATTATTTTTAACTTAAACGTGTTGTACATTCGTTTTCTATGTATACAATAATTTATTTTTATATATTTCTTCACAAAAATTCGGTAAAATGACATTTGACAGATGATGCATAAAAATAAATATCTATGCTTAAGCGCCTACCAATTTATTTATGTACACGTGCATAACGAAACCTACTAAATATGACAATCTTATATGAAAAAGATTTCAATAAAATTACAGAACCACTCCTAAATATTAGTTACTCACCCTGCTATTAGATAAATCTCTAAATATCGATGATAAACACAAACTACGATTTATTTCTAATTTAGCTAAGAGTCGGCACTTAGACACACACACCGTCGACGCCATCTTTACACTACTCATGTACACCCGCCCGTTCCATCTATAGCTATCTTTGGTTGGTATCAATGCTTGTAGATATATATATCTTTAATTTAAGCCGGTAATAACATAAAACAATTGGAAGTTCTGCATATAAAATAATTATTATATTTGCTTTTCCATCTTCAATAGTTATATTTCATTGACTAAATCATGTTTCATTATTATAATGTTTACAGTCACAATATGAGTAATATTTCATTATGAATATAATGACTGCTTAGGTTAAATGTGGCATGTTTGAAAAAAACAATAAAATCTAGTTAAAATAATAATTTATATAAAAATACATTCATAATATATTTTTTGAGCAATATAAATTTCCCGCTCTACCCTCGGAATGTTGGCTAATGTTTATGATGCGTTCCTTCACAATATAAAAAAAGTTTCATATCTAGCCTGTATTAGTGACATTTTTGGTGAATAAACATTTTTTTGTTCAAAAATTTTCTGAACCATATATTGTAAATTAAGTTATCAGTTCTATAAATAAGAATGAAGTAATAATAAGTAAATGATTTGAACGCAGTGTTAATAGATGACAATTTATTTTTGTAATAACGTCAAAACTCAAAATGACGTTATACCATTCGTTGTGAACTGTGATTGTTTGCAATTGCTCGAAATTAAAAATAAGAGTTATTTCGTGCAATGGCTATACCCGATTATAAACTGAGTACTGTGTTGTGTGGTCATTCTATGGACGTACGATGTGTTGCAAAAACTAAAGAATTTTGCATACTTTCTGCGTCTCGAGACAGAACCGCTAAATTGTGGCACCCAGAGGGGTTAGTATATTACTTCAGGAGATAAAGTATATATTACAATATTACAGTATATATAACATGAGATTTATTAAATACGTTTATACATCAGGGTCAAGGATTTCGTGAATGTAGCTACATATAAAGGACATACCAATTTTGTGTCGTGTGTCTGTTGGCTACCACCTTGTGAAGCATTCCCTGACGGGTTAGTTATCACAGGAAGCAACGATACCACTATATTAGGCTATAATCTGCAAGATGGAGCTGTCCAAATAAATTTAAAAGGGCATGAGAACACTGTGTGCAGTGTGGCATCTGGACATGATTCTGGTATCCTTATAAGGTTTGCTCTTTGTAGATAAACTATTCTTATCTGATTTAAAATAAAAATACTTTACTTTGTATACTGTTGTATATTTGAGTATTTGGCTATCTATTTTACTACTACTTTGAAAAGAATTAATATCGTAAATTCTATCAGGGTCAAGATATTTTAAAATCTACATCTGTAGTTTGTGGCTTATGTGAATATCTCTCTCAATTTAGCTCAAGTTGGGATAATACAGCCCGAGTATGGAATGTAAATACTCTTCAATTGGCACCAATAATACTTAAAGGACATCAAGCTGCTGTTTGGGCTGCCTTAGAACTTGGAAATGGAACTTATGCAACAGCATCAGCTGATAAAACTATAAAGCTATGGAGAAAAGATGGAGGCCTTATAACTTCAATTACAGGTAAAATAACAACATATAAATTGCTCTTACTTCTGAGATTGATTTTGAGAACAATTTTGAAATGCCATTGTCATTTATAACTTTTTAAAATGGCATCTTAAGATCACTCTCAAGATTGATCTCAAAATTGAGTGGTTCATAAATATGGGCCTTAATATCTTGACACTTGCATAGTTCTCTCTTTATATGCAAAACAAAGGAAAAAGTTTAGAAAAGTTTATATTTTGAATTTATTATAGACTGCCTCATCCATTATAATATTATAAATAAACATAAATATTAGAACTACATAAAAATAATATCTTTGTATTATCCAGCATACAAGAAGTACTTATGACAGTTTTTTAAAATATCTTTGATTATTCCAGGGCATACAGACTGTGTAAGAGGCTTAGCTGTTGCTAGTGCAGAAACATTCCTTAGCTGCTCTAATGATGCATCAATCAGACTTTGGAAAAACAATGGGGAATGTCTCAATACATATTATGGACACACAAATTATATATATGGGTGATTAAATTATTTAATTTGATAGTTGATATATTTGAAGCCATTTTAGTGTGACAAACCCAAAACCATTATACTTATAGACACATGCATGTGACTATAAACCTGAAGGTTGTTGTGGGTTTGATTCCTGCTAAAGTAAGTGAACTATTCAATATTTTCATTTCCCTTATTCTGGTAACAAGGCATTGAAATCCACCACTCAACATGCAATGCCTTGAGAATTTGAACTTTCATGGTATTAAAAATGTATGGCTTCCTGATCGCACTACAGTTGTGTTATTTGTAATTGATGTTATGCTCTATAAATATACATTTTTAACATTTAAACAAATTATTCTCTGAAATAACTTTTCTTCAAAAAAAGACAAAAATAGACCACATACTTATCCATATCCAAAGCTATAGAGGCTATCCTTTTTTTTTGAATTTTATTTTTGTTACAATAAACTCATTTTAAACTATTTGTAGGACATAGATACTTAACTATGAAAATCCTTCCTATCATTTTATTTTTATAGTTTGGTATGAATAAACTGACTATATTAATCGTAGACCACAATAAATAGCACAGTGACGCCTGAGAACCACTTAGTTTTCGGCCGAAACCAAAACCGAACCTTCGGATGGTCACTACTAATTATATAAAATTTATTCTCATAATAGAATTAAAATTTAATTTTTAATAAAATTACATTTACATTAAGACATTTAAGAAGATTAGACAATAATATTATGCATAAAATTTTATTTTATGCCCAATATTATTGTCTAATCTTCTTAAATGTCCAATAATATGCAGATGTTTCTTCTTTTACTTATTTTCTTTTATGTATTAGAATATTTTTCTAATTTCTATACATTTCAGTTTGATCAAATACAACTTTTTTTTACAATTTTGTATACTCAAGTTTTGTAAGTTTCAATGTTTCATGTTATTTCCAGTATCGCAATAAACCCAAGTATACCTCACAGCTTCGCTAGCTGCGGAGAAGATGGTTCCATTCGAATTTGGGCTGCCGGTGATTGTATACGTGAATTGAGACTCCCAGCACAATCTGTATGGAGCCTCACTTGCTTGGAGAATGGAGATATTGTTACTGGTAAAATTGTGCATTCAATTGTATTATTTAATTTCAATTTATTTAGGTATAAATTGCATGTTATACATCACTTGCATCACTTGAACCCACAACCATCTCATTATAAATAATTTTCATTATCCTTGATTTGTTGACAAGCCAAAGCTTGGTGTTAATTTTACGACTTATTCTACTTATTCCCTCTTCCTATCCTGTTGTATGTGGGATCATTTTGTTCCCCACTTTTCGCCGATTTTTCGAAACATTGTCTGTTGAGTTGCAGAACTCAACGCCAAGCTATTTGCCTTGGTATTATAGCATACAATTCATTCCCCCGAGTTGGAATCAAACCTACAACTGCGGCTTTACAGTCATACACTTGTGCCCCTGCACCACTACAGCCTTCAAATATGACAATTATGATATATGAAACAAAAAACCTTTTATAAAAGTTAACTTTAACTATTACATATTTAATTGCTTATCTTAACAGGATCAAGTGATGGCTTGGTGAGAGTTTTTACCAAAGATCCTAATAGATATGCAGATGAGTCGGTTATCAAGCAATTTGAGGAAGAAGTACAAAAAATGCAGGCGGCCAATCAACAAGAGATAGGTGGATTTAAATTGTCAGAGTATGTATTTTTTTTCTAACTCTTACAGACATATACAGATATGGAAATGTACGGTCGACGTCTCGTGGCCTTCTCTGGCGTTAGGTTTTCAGAACTCAAAGTAACTTGAAAAGATAATAATCAAGAAGAAGAAAAAACATAAAACCAAATCAGTACAGCCATCTTAATTCAGGAGGCCACGACTCGCCAAATATACTGTAGGACAGCAGGCAGAGAGAATATAGTGAGACATCTTCTCCAGTTGCCACCCAATAACCTAATCTAACTTTACTTATCTACCAATACAAATTTTGTAATTAAATTTTACAATTTTAGTAACTTTAATCTCTTAACGTAATTTTTTATCCCGAGTTCAACGCCTCGCTTTTTCATGTTACTTGAGCGAAGTAACAAAAATATTAAATATTTTATTCCCCCGAGTGGGAATCGAACTCACAACGGTCGCGCTTAGTGACACATTTGTGCCCCTGCGCCATGATGACCTCTATTTTTATATATTAAAGATAATATTAAATATTGCAATTATAAATGAATCCCACAGATTACCAGGTCCCGAAGCGTTACTCGAGCCAGGCAAGTCCGACGGGCAAACTAAACTAGTTCGCCGAGGTACTAACGTGAAGTGCTATTCATGGAGTGCTGCTCAAAATGCTTGGAGTGAAATAGGAGATGTTATGGGAGCTAACCCTCCCAGTGAAGGGAAAACCATGTATCAGGGGCAGGTTAGTGTTTTTTAGCTGCACGCTGTATCTCGCTATCCCGCGTATAAAAGTGTAAGAACAGGGAACCTAGTGTTCAGACACTCTGTTTCCCACGCGCCGCCTTATTGCATATTTTAGAGTCATTGTGAGTTGAATGACGGAATCTTATAATATCTTGTTACCTGAGTGAGAAAAGTGAAAGTAACCAATTACTCGGAATAGGAACCGAATCCACCGCCGTCGCCCTGTGCCGCTGCGCCATGACGACAGGTTAGTTAGTTGATTTTATTTATATGGAAATATGATAATTTTAAGTGAATTTGGAAATTTATGGTCAAAGGCTACAAAATTGGTCAAAATGCTACAAAAAATACGATATGAATAAATAAAACATGTTTTTAGGAGTATGATTTCGTATTTAGTGTCGACATTAAAGATGGCGCACCCCCACTTAAATTACCTTTCAACAAAACTGAGGACCCTTGGGTGGCTGCTCAGGCTTTTATTCACAAGTTAGTAACTATGTTTTATTAATATTAATTTTACTTAAGTTATCAATCACTTTTACCACTATAAAAATGAGGGATTTTGATCAATGATATTTATTTAAATATAATACAGATAAGCTATGTAAGAGATATTTTTATTTCCACTCTGGTGTTAACAAAGTGGGGCGTTAAGTTTCGCCATTCAATACGCAATGTTTCGAATTAATTGCGTAAAATGTATAACTGCGAGAATTTGAATAACAACCCTTTGTTTTTACTATCTAAAACCAAATAAATAGACAGTTTTTGTGAATACAATAAACATTTTAATAAAAAATCCTATTTTTTTATTACAGACACGATCTACCTCAAGTATATTTAGAGAAAGTAGCCAATTTTATTATTGATAATGCCAAATTGGAATCTTTACCAGCTGCCAGCAATGGGTAAGTTTATAATTTTTTTGTTTGTATCCCGCATATACAAGAGCATATACATAAAGGAAATCCATTTTTTTCACTCTTTGGTTCCCCGTTTCCTGCTGAATTCTGGAGGCATTGTGTGTTGAGCGTCGAAACTCGACTCTGTGCTTTACCTATTAAATATTAAATACTTCAACTTCATTTCCTGGAATAGAAATCGAACCCCCAACCATTCGCGTTTACAGCCTGTGCCACGACAGGCCTTTTCAAGATTTTTTTAGCGTCACGCTGTATCCCATACACAGTAGGCTATGCAGAGAGGAACTGATGTTTTTTTTTTCTATTAACTTGATACCTATTACAATGTTACAATTTAAAATTTTTATAGTTTTGTTTTTTAGTCTAAATGCCTATCGAACGATGAATCAGGATGTGGAAGGTATAACCGAATTGTTCAGAACCTCTACTAAAGAAGATATGATCATTTCGTTTCTATGGCCATTTTTAAATTGTATTGGGCCTGATTCCGTTGAAAAAATGGGTTTTTCTCAGTATTGTATTTATTTTTAAAACCAAATTTTCATAGCTACGCAGACCCTTTCACTGGAGAGTCCCGCTACGTGCCGGGGTCAGTGACCGCGACGGGGCTTCCTCCGCCCTCCTCTGCCGACCCCTTCACGGGTTCCGGAGCATACACTACAGCCAGTGCCAGTGTGAGTGTGAATGAAAACGAAAAACCTTTAGTGCCTCATGATTCTTATATAAGGTAGGTAATAATTTATTAAAATATAATTATTTTTATTGAGGATATAGTATTTTAACGCTAGGTTGTTATTAATAAAATAGTGAGGAATATTAATAAAGATAAAAAAATGTCTAATTTCAAAACAAGAGATAAAATGAAACCCCCTTACGGTAGTACATAACACTATTATACGCCATATTCAACTGGATATTAAATGTACACATTTTTTAAGAAATAAACTTTAACAACATGGCAATTGCGTAGTGGGATAGCGATTAATGGTGGAGATTCTACTCCTTGACTCGGGGGAGTGAAGTATTTTCATTTAACTGCTCTGGTAGAAAAAACGCGGGGCTATTCCATATCTGGTAGAAAACGGGGGGTATTCCGGAACCAAATCCGCATTTTTAACGGAAGCAAGAGTAAGGAGTGCTTTGACATTAGATTCTTTCTATCTATTTACAATATATTTTGAAGTAAAAAAATAGTATATAAAATAATATATTATATAAAATTGTATATTTCAGATTCGATCAAGCAAACCTCAAAGCAATACATGATAAGCTCAAAGAGTTCAATAGTAAAGTTGGAGATGGACTGAACACCTTCACTGAAGAACAATTAGAGAATATTGTTAAATTAGGAGAAATGGTGAGCTACAATTTGTATACACACTATTCTCAGGAATTGCCAAAAGGATGGCTTTATTGCAATATGTTTATCGTTATTATGAACCCATCGCACCTGAGAGTAGAGTTACTTTGGGAACTTACGTACTTACTTGTGCGTTGTGTGAAAAATGTGTCATGTATGATGCTAAACTCTTTGTGTTTCGATTTGCTTGCATTTGCATTAAAATACTTTATTTTAGTTTTTTACATTTCAGAATACTACATTCAACCCAGATACAATTACATTACTAAGGAAAATTTTAGAATGGCCAAAGGGTATGTATTCTTAAATTATTTTATAAAAATATGAAACTTAATTTTTTTTTTAACTTCTTATAAAAAAAATTGAATGAATACCGACGTAGCTTGAACAGAACGTGTTGCTTAGTGGTCAAAAAGTTTAGATGGTTTCAAAGAGAGTTCAAATCCCGCTCTCCTAATTAATACTCTTTGATTTTCAGAAATAATTTTCCCAGTACTAGACGTAACTAGATTAGCTGTTAGAAAGAAAGAAATCAATGGGCAAATATTTGATACAGCATATGGGCCAAATTTTGTTAAATATCTTTTATCTTTACTGACTCCAGGTAAGTTTTACTGAAAAAATTTTTATAACTAAAAAAAAATTTAAATTAACAAATTATTATTTTATTCTATTTATGATGATTTAACTGATATAATGAAATATTTTTTGGTTAAAATATAAGTCAGTATAGGTGAACAAAGTAAGAAACAAAGTAAATTAATATTGATTCAGATATATCTGAAGTTAGACATAGTTAACGAAGAAGCGCTACCGATAAGGACGGCTGGAGGCATAAATGTCGAGTAGTAAGATTAAACAACAAATTGATCATACTGCTCGATTGGGGTGAATTGACCCCATCTCTGCGAACATTTGCAGGAACGGTAGTAAGCAATATGGCAGAACAGGGAGCACGTGTGATAAGCGTAGACGTTATGCTAGTTGACTATAACAAAGAAAATATTATGTGGCAGACCAACCAGTATGCATAAAAGTCTCAGAACAGCATGAGGTGATAGTGTACGAGAACTAGGACTGAGATGTTCAATTTCAGTTACTTAAAATCCAATCACTTGGGCACCCTGAAGGGAAACCCACCATCACCACTTGCGACCATCGAAAGCGACTCAGAAGGCTACCAACGTAAGACAGCAGAACACGTAAACCGTGCAGAAACGAAACAGAAACACTGCTGCAAGAATCGCATGCAGCGTTTTTATGTATTGGAAATCTATTGGGTAGAAAGAAACCTTCACGAGATGAAATCCAGGCGATGGCCATAGATAAATTCACTCAAGAGACTGCAAAGGCTATCACTGTAAAAACTTACATGGCAGCATACAATGCAACATCTGGCTTTGTCGAGTTGAATGAAGAGGAGACCAGGAGAACAGGACACCTCAAATTCAACACGCCTGCCAATGATTATGCTGGAGGAAAGAATGCTGGAAATGGCTCTACACCTAGATAACACCCCTGAATCTACAGC
>DWAE01000139.1:0-20808 GCA_018237945.1 Heliconius sapho
AACAAATATGTTTGGTGTTTCAATTCGTAAGAAGATACTATTCTCGTTACTCAATATCCTTATAGAACTATTTAGGTATGTATATACAACCTTTTAAGTATAACTAACAACACTTTATTCAAATAAAACTAGCGATCGACAAAATATATTTGGTAATCACTTTTATGGAAACTATTAACTATTTCATATTAGTACTAAACGCTGGATAAACATAAAAGGCAACTAACTCTAAATTTATTTTAGCACCTATAATATCCAAAGCAAAAAATAACAATTATAGCATTCCCTGCTTCTTCTAAAACTGTTATAAGTAATTATACCTTATAAAGTATATAATAATGTATTTAAAGACAAATAAGTTCCTGGTAAATAATAATTTGAAAATTACTTAAGTAGTAAATAATATGTTTCATTTCTGACGCCAATCGTGAAACTTGTTTGACAAGACTCTTTAGGACTACTATATCCTTTTGATAACTACTAGCGACGTACTTTATATTATAAGGATAATAATATCAAGAGGTTATCGCTTAGCTGTTCCTCTTTCTAGAGCCCTAGCCATCGATGGCCTGGATCCTTGACCCATCGTGTTTTTATAAATATATATAATAAGCGCTTCATTACACTAATATTGCTATAGATATGGACGCTATTTCAAATTAAACAAATTGCTCTCAACGTTGATACACCTAAATACACAAGCCTATTTGTATATTATAACATATTAACATCAGATAAAAGCATCACATCAGATAAAAATCATATTATCAACATATGTCATAATGCAACGCGAGGTTATGTCATCAAATAATAACCGGATGGGCAATAGATGACGTCAAAGTTCACGCAGTCACAACGTGCCAGACCGAGCACGTGCAGCAGCCAGGTCATCTGACGTGCACACACAGCACACCAGTTACTGACCCTGCCACTGTCTAGGCTTTGATAAGAGAAATAGGAATTCTAAAGATCCGCGTGAGCACGCAAATCATTGTTTTTCTAAAAGCCGATAGATTATCTTTTTCCTGGAATTGCATTTGTAATCATTTGAATAAACAACAAGTTGTTGCTTTCTACGTAGTATTGAAACGTAGACTAAATAGAAAATTTTGTCTAAGTATTTAAAACATTACTAATAAATATGTATCAAATTGAGCTGGCTTAAATTCTAAGTACATAAAAAATATTTTAAGCTATCTGTAATTTAAATTTTAGGCTGCACAAACCCGTCAGAAGCAGTTTCCCGTAAAAAAACATCTACAAATGTATTTTAACATTCCATATTAAAATTTATTCGTCTTATCGTTCAGTTTAAAGTATTAACTTAAAAACAAACGATAAGACGAGTAAAATAATAACGAAATTTTAGTTGGAAATGTTCAGAATAATAATAAAAATATAGCATTTATAATGGATGGAATGGAAAATAAGAATGAAACATCAAACTAGCTCTTAAAACGTGTTCAAAGCAAGAATTTATTCTTGAGACTTTTTCTAAAGAACATAGCCCTACGTTTGTGGATTCGATTACCACTTCACCAAATTAGTCATTTCCTCGCATTGAAAACCAGATAATGTACGGCCATGGGCGTAGGAAGAAGGGAAGCCGGGTAGGTCGTGCCCACACCAGAATAGTCTAATGATGATTCTGGGGTGGGCAGCCCAGAAATTTTACTTACCTACAACAAAAGTAGCCCCGAAAAATTAAAACACAAAATTTACATTAACATATCTATTCAAAGCTAAAATCCAGGCCCCGTGCAGAAAATATCACGAGACACGCTAACGTCCACAGCGTTAAGTTCCTCCATTTAATATGCAATACAAATGTCTATACTAGGCTTGGATTTGGAAAATATCTTAATTCTAATTTAAATCCTATCCGTAAATGCGTCGTTGTAGTGTCGCAAGAGATACACTACGTTGGATGTCAGCCAACACCCACTCGAAAGTCTTTTCTATATTTCGTAACATTAAAAACGTATAGGAAAATGTAAACTAAGAATTTATGTGTTTTTTATATTAGCCTTCTAAATATCTTTATTGAGAGAAAAGAATAAATAATGTCATATATGCATTGTTATACGTAAATACATAATATTTTTTACGGTAAAAGTCGAAGCAAGAAACACAATAGTTTCTATATATTTTACATAAAAAAAATACTTTTTAAAATATAAAATGATTGCATCAAAATTTAAATCTTCGTAAACAAGTTTGTCGTGTTCACTGATAGCATACGTAGCAACACCCGCCCACCGATAAGTATACAGGGGGCACGATAATAGATAGAAAGATAAATATTTTGTTATAATTATATGAGAAACAGTGTTTTTCGTGAATATAAATGTTAAATAAATCAATTTAATATATTAATTACTAGCGACACTAACGCGGCTTCGCCCGCTTAAACTTGTTATATATAATATAGCCAATTCATACAAAAGTTTTACTTTAAAATGTAGCCTTTGTATTATTCTGATGTACACAATCAAATAATATTTTAAATGAAAATATAAACCGAATGTACTGAGTACTGGCTGATACTTAAAACTATTTTAGCAAGTCATGAATCTACATTATTGCATAATGTATCTACAGATCAGTTTTCATATAACCTTTATTATTTATTCCACTTTTCTATGACGAATGTTTGTTCCAATGCACAATATTCCTTTAAAAATACTATATATTTGATACAGATAGAACGTGAAGAAAAACAAATAATTATTGGAGAAACAAAAAGAAGTCTTGCTACATATGTAATCAAACGTACGTACTTACGTACAATAAATTGAGTTGTATAATAAAAAAATATGTTACATTGTACCTAATAATTATAAAGCGAGTATAATCGATATTACAGCAGTCATAAAAACGACAAAACAATTCACTTGGCCGTTTCAAATATAAGAAAAGCAAAGTAAAAATAAAGATAACCGCGATATAGTTAGAGGCCTCGTGGCCGGGGGCGTGGCTGTCGGACGTCAGTGGCCGAACGTTACGAGAACCACTCTGTGCCCTGTAAATGAACTCAATTCGTCTCATCTGTATCAATTGCTATGCCAGTTGAAGTTATTATTGTACAAGCGTATTAATATGAGTGAATGAGTGTTAAAAGTTTCTCAGCTAGTTGTTACATTCCAAAATTACTATTTTTTGTGATACACAGTATTTTTATGAATATTTTTTTACGAAACCTATAAAACAACGTTGTTAAGTTGAAAGTAACGGGATTGTATTGTAACGTTTCCTAAAAAAGAGAAAAAAATGTCAATTTATTTCTAAAAAAAAAATCATCCTAAATGTGGAATAAAATTTGAAACACGTTAAAAAATCTCTAAGAATTACTGACAAACAATTAATTAATTAAACAATTTTCTACTCAACATAACCAATAGTGACAAAGCATGTCGTTCTCTATTGTAGAGCATTCTAGAGAACTCGAAACTAAAATCATTCTTCCAGTTTAAATTTGAACACACAGTCGTCACGTTCGTAAAGACGTATCTTTTGTTTAGAGTCCCAACTGCGCTACAAGGGCGAAATGATACGATATCAAATTAAATTATATTGTTATGAGGACAAATCTGTCAAGGTCGTTTATTATAAGGCCTCAAGACAATTTACACATCAAAAATATATTTGTGAAAATTTAATGTATAAATATTATTTGAATGATATTATTTCAGAGTTCATAGGTTTGAAGCTGTTTTGTTACATTTAACATAAATCTTTCAAGTCTAGTTCTTTTATATATCCTTTTTTTATGTTTGGTTGAAGTAATTCTATTTAACTATATAAATAAAGTGAATAAATTATTAAAATTATGTGATTTGATTGTAGTATTTTATGACACAGCAGAAATATTAAGCCGTTTTCCTCAAAATGGTGCGTCCATTTTGAGGAAAACGGCTTTTAGGTTTTTGTATACTCGTTTCAGGAAAGAGCATTGTAAATACCTATATTTATTTTTCAAGACATAGCGAAATATAATTGCATAACTAATTTATAAGAACGCGACGTACCTCACTAAATATATTTTCTTTTTAATAATTATAGCGTTGTATACATACACTGGATATTGCTTTCTTTACTCTTGGAACTCTACTTTAAAAATTAAATCGGTTAAATCAGCTTCACGTTAACCTAGGTGTGCAGAACTTAGCGTTAAGACACTCCGTTTTTCACTTTCCATCGAATTTTGGAGGCGTTGAGCGTTGAGTGGCGGAACGCCGCGTTTTGCCACGTGCCACACCAGAGCGAAGGAATGAAAACATAAATTTAAATAAACATTACATTTCTTCTACCTTGTGTGCAAGTGAGAATAAAAAAATTAAAATGTTGTCGTGGCCCAGGGGCGCAAGTGTGCGACTGTAACGCGACGGTTGAGGGTTCGATCCCCACTCGAGGAAATGAAAAATTTATTCCATTTTCTTCTCTCTGGCTTTAAAATTTGGTAAAACGTAGGGAACGGAGTATCTTAACACTAGGTTCCTTCTGGCTACCCTGGTGTGCGCGGGGTACAGTGTGAAGTTGCAAAAAAAATCGAATATAACGTAGAGTATAGCACGTTCGACCGGCAGGCCGACCTTATCTGGATGGATATATTGGTATTTAAGCTTGATTATCTAAACCAGTCAAGCTAATTAAAAAAATTCGATATGGTTGGAAAAAAATTTAATTACATCCTTTTTTATTACTGCACTACCATAAATAGGTTTTTATTAGTTTTTACTAACTGCAAAAAAGAAGTTATGGCTTATAGGTTACTATCGTTATTTTTAATTTAAAAAAGACACGTCAATTTAAAAGTAATAACCTATTGTGAATTTAAATACCTTTGTGAGGTTGTATCTTTTTGAATTTATTTCCGCATTTGATTAACCCTGAATGTAATAGAAATTTATATATACATATATTATATGATTCAATATTAATTATGATATTATATATACGACGTCGACGTCATACTTTTGTTTTTATATCATCTTACTTTTGTGTAAGATATATTCCCCAGCATATGAATAACTTTGACTAAATGTAAGGGCTCGAGAACTAATCAAATCAAATGTTATCCTAAATTAATATAAGATTTTTTTGTTGTCTTTTGTTTCGTATTCGTTCAATTTTTGTTAATCTGGTGTGGATAAATTTAATAAGCTAGTGTAATTTGACATGGTCTTAAATGTGTACTTCCTCTGTATATAATATAACTTTTGCTTAATTTCTTTTATTCACTTTTTTACGTGCAATAAATAATATATAAACATAAGCATTTGTTACTCCCATTTTTTTTTATTTGATCTAATATTGATTGCAAGAAATCCTATAATTTATAGTACTAAGAAACATTGATGTTATTTTCTACAAATTCCGACATACACAAAAACAAAAACTAACGATGACTTTTACTAAATAGCACACATGACACGACCGAGTGGGAAAATTGAAATGGTAAATATGATACTGATGCTTTGCCAATTATTGTCACAAGGTAAATTTAATTGTATACTGAACTTTGATATGGACTTAAATCATGTTTAAAATTCCCTTGATCTATACGTAAGACTACCAATATGTTTATTTACTGCTATTTTATTACTTTTTTTAGCTTCACGCTGTATCCCGCATATAGCCGGTTAGATAAAGGGAACCTAGTGACAATCTGTTCTCCACTTTCTGCGGATATTTCGAAATACACGACGACCTCCAGCATATTATTTAATTTTTAAAATACTATTACAAAATTACAAAATTAATATAAGATCTTCATCTTTGTCTTTATTCCCTTAAGAATGATACAAAGCCATTCTTCCTTCTGCACAAACATAATGAACGTGCACTTTTATAAATAAACTTGGAGATTGATTCTTATTGGTGTTAACCTCACTGAGGGCAATACCGTCAAGGAAACGATGCGGAAGCAAAAACCAAACTTCGAATATAAATATTATTGAATTGTGATACCAGTTTGCGATACAAAGGTTTTGTTAACTATTATTAAAAGGTAATTAATTACATATTAATATATAAAAGATGCTTTACTACGTGATATAATATATCATACACAGTCTAACCAGCATATTATGCTGGTTAAACTGAGTATAAGTTCAGTTTCAAGTTTAGGTTTCTTAGGAGCTAGCAATGTAAGACGTCCAAAAAGTATTAATAGCAATAACAATGGTACATTCGTAAAATAAAAAAAATAGGCCAAAATAAAAATCCTTAGGATATCTAATGTTAAAAGCTAATTGGTATATTATGGTTCTTTGATTATGGCGTTTCGAGCGTGCCAGTAGAGCACATATCCTTTCGCCAATGTCACATTGTGTGGAGAATAAAAGCTAATTATTAATATTTGAAACGGGACACATCTAAATCGTGAAAACAATGTTTCATGAGAATTTCTTTTTTAAACTTTCACTTAGTAAAGAAATGTTCTCAATTTCGCTTCATTAAGCCGTAAAGGTTACGCATACCTAGGTCGACGAGTGGTGTCCGCCCTGAAGTTAGCAGTAGATGGCAGCGCGGGTGTAATTTTAGAACTTTTCTTACTTTTGATTATTTTTTTCTCGAGAGAACAATGAGCAAAAGTTCAAAAAGGCTAACTTCAGAGCAGCTACGATTCGTTGCCTATGCTGTATAATATAAACTGACTCACCGTTGGAGAGGATTTTCTCCTTGTCCTCCATCATGGTGTGTGCAGTAGCTCCGGGTGCCATCACTATTCTTCTCAATGAAGATCTCCTCACTAATGCGACGACGTGCTTGCGATGCTGCAGCGGTTTCCTGCGACGCGTGCGCACTCTGTGGAGGCCTCCAGGCGACTGGCTCACTCCGGTGCTTATCACCGATCGAGTCTTATCACTTCGGCAGTGATTGCCAACCAACCATATAACAGCTGAATAGATTTTACGATATATTAGCCAAATATACAAATACCAATCACTTCGGATGTCCAGTAACGCCATCAATAGCGACCTAGAATGAAAGAAAATGTAGGTTAGATTTTAGTTATATACAATATTATTTAGCTTAAAAATATCTTAACCAAGAATTCTAGTTCTCGGCAAAAGGGTAATATGAAAGGTCCGCTATTAATAATACTTTATTTATAAAAAAAGACAAGGGACACGATCGCCTGCTAAGTGATCACCGCCGCCCACGACTTTGTGTAACACCAGAGAAGCTTTACCGGTCTTTGAGGTGGATGTCAGTCTCCACATCTCTTTTAACTTTTAGATCCTAACACACTCTTAAAATTACTTTATAAACAAAGCGATATAAGACTAGCGTTATTTTGTTTATTTAACAAAGATTTTTTTATTATTGATAATTAATTTAAAAAATATTTCCGCATCTTAAGGGTGCATAACATGCATAAAAACTAAAATAAATGACCATGAATGAAATTTGGTCATTTTACCAAAGTGATATGTTAAGATAATAAATGAATTAAATCCAGTCCAGACCAGTCGTAGCGCAGGGGCACATAGTGTGACTGTAAAATCGACTGGTTGTGGGTTCGATCTCCACTCGAGGAATTGAAATATTTATTTACATTTATATTTTTTGAAATGCCTCCAGGATTCCAAGAAAAGCCCTATTTTTCGGATCTAAACGTTACGCTTTAACAATAGGCTCTCTCTGCATACCCTGCTATATGAGCGTTAAGTTGTACAAGAAAAAAAACTGATTATCTCTAATTGTATTTTATATAGTATCTGTGCAATAGAGTCGTAAACCTTGTGTTCATAACATCAACGTTAAGTAGGACAAATAACGTAAGCGCATTATACAATAATATGTGGTGGCTTAAAGACTTTTTATCCTCGATTTTATATTTATTTTTAATAATATTAATTTTCAAATGTCTCTAAACTATAATGTTATTTAAGCAAAGAAATTTCTAGAAGTCAGAACCATAACGTTTCTTATCAAACTATAAAACCATAATGGCCTTCGTGTCAATCACTATCGATAGTAAATATATGATTCACAAATAAAGTATAATAATTCTATGGCTATGGCGTCATATTAGTAACTTTTAGTTACCATATTTGTCCTTATTTAATAATTATAATAAGTTTCTGTTTATTATGACAAATAATTGTGATATTTTGCTTAATAATTAATTATTTGTTTATATAACGTCTGTACATGTAGATGTCAAGCATTATCCAAAGAATCGAATCCGTGACCTCTGATGCAACAACTTTTATCAATGTGTGATACAAGAAAACATTGACAATTATTACAATTTATACCTCTTTGTCTCTAATTTAATTTTATAATTAAAATAAGTTTTTGTAACTGGTATAGTAAAAAAAGCACCTAAGCCTTGAAATTTGCTGATTTGTTGAAATAGTAACTAGCAACCCACACTATCTGAAAACAATCACGAAGAATTGATTTATGCTAAAAATAACTTCTCCCTTTAGATTCAAGCCTTAAGCATGGTACGAATAGACTACGACAGTCTTCGTATATACGGTACACTCAGTGTCTCTATATAAATACGAGTGTCTCTAATTGCAAATCTTATTATGATGCTATAATAATAATAGAAAAGTTGTACAGGTTCAACAATTTCAATACACCGCACTGACACCAAAAAACGCATTATATTATTATCAGCAGTTCGCGTATGAAGTAGACACTAGTCAAACACGAAATAACTGTACGAGTGTAAACTGTACCTACATTAATGCCTGACAATTTCTATTGTAGTCGAAACATATCATTGCATTGGCTAAGTGATTTTGTGCTCATTTGGCACGCTTGAAACGCCATAATAAAAGAATTGAACTACGTTGACACGTAGTTAAGTTCTTTTACCATCGTAAAGTTCATCTAAATAAATAAAATATTGAAATAATTAAAAGTTGCAGTAATGACTTTAACTGCATTACTTAATTTCTCTACTTACGCTTTCATGTTAGATTAATTTTACATTGGAATTAAAAGCTACTTTTTTATTAGAAATTGTTTTTCAAAGATTAAATATCATAACGTCTAAATAAAAGAGAGTAGTATTTTACCTTTTGTATTTTTGAATAATAAATTAAACATTATAAAGAAAAAAAAACTTAAAAACTAAAGTTCTTTTTTCTCCTTTGAATACAACTGACATCAATAACACGCGATAATAATTTACCCAAGGCAACCAAAGCGTATGTTTGCATTATTATCTATTTTGTTTTTCTATTACAGCAACGTGAATGGGTTTCCAATAGTGGTTTTAAAATGATGTATTATTCATTAATAACTCTTATTAGAATATCTTTCCTTGTTCAGAAAGCAATGCGGATACTATATAAATTTTATTTAAATTATCTTTTGTTGCATGTCTATACAAATATCCATTTGTTTTCTGTAATAGCACCTCAAATTTATAATATCCGAATGATGGGCACTCTTACGTTAAAACAGTCAATTTATTACCGAACTAAATTTGGCACTTATTTAGAAAACGTATAAAAATTTGAACGTAGCGGGACTAGAACCCGCGCCTCCTGGAAATATTTATATTTCCTAAGTGTGGATTAACACTTAAAAAATGTTTAAAAAATAAATTTGGCACGCTGGAATGGAATTCTACTCGTGATATCTGCAGCATTTCCTTTTGCTACAAAAAAAGTAGATAAGTTTGTGATATTTAAGTAAGTTCAGTAAGAAGCACAAATGTATTTTTTGCGTCCCGACAAATACTTCTGCGAGTCACCTAAAGTTATATAAGTTCAGAACGACTTCGTCAATGTCACGTTAAATAGAAAACACAGGACGGAATGTGTACGGTAAAAAAAAGAGATAATGTTACACATGGAACAAAACAATAAAAATTCTTGTAATCCATATTTATTTAGCTAGTTTTTGTCACTAACCTAACCTAACATATTACGTTTTGATGCCTATACAAAAATTACAACTCCAGCTTCATCTACTCCTGACTGAATGATTAATTTTATTATTAAAATATATTAATAATGATTTATAATTATCGATTATATTGTGGTCTAACCCAACATTAACGCTCATTATTACGGTTTTTACACGTGTTGTATTGCATCACGCTGTACGTTATGTATGTAAGTAAGACTAGGGTGCAGTCTTGTGACACTCCGTTCCCTACTTTCACTCGTGTTGAGTTGAGTGGCGGAACTCAACGCGGCGCTTTGCCTCGGCACCAGAGTGAAAATTTAAATAAATATTTCATTTCCCCCGGTGGGCATCGAACCCTCAACCAGTCGGGTTCACAGTCACACACTCGTGCGCCTGAACCTTGAGGCCACGACTGGCCTCAATTGTTTTACGTTTAGAATATTTTTTCATGTGATCACTAGTCATATTATTTAATATAGTATACGATATTGAGATGAAATTACAATAAGGTCTATCGGGTTACGTCACGCTATAGCGTCATAATTACCTTTATGTTTATATACAAAAGTTTATTTCTATATAGGTATGTCATTGTATAACGGCTGCTAATACATAATATGCACCATTTTGTTAAAAAAAAATTAAATTTTGTTGTATCGTTATCAGTTTCAAATAAATTATTCGTAAATGTGAATATAATCTAGGCAACTTAGCCTAATTTAAATATTTATAGCATTATTAAGGACTTTTATAATATTAATTACTTGCATCATTTATAGTTATTGGTATTACGTACCACCATCTTTTTTATGGTGTTGATAAATATTATTGTTGATTTAAATTCCACTAGAAAAATTGATACATTCACAATTTTAATTTTAATGACTATTTACGAAAAATTTAATTTACTTAACACAGTTTAAGGGTTCCGTTTCTCAGTAAAATTCACTTCTTTAAAATATTTAAACATAATAAGAATATGGTGGGGAACGGAGTGTCTTAACACTAGGTTTCCTCTGCCTACCTTGCTGTGTGCGGAATACAGCGTGAAGCTAATTTAATTCAAATTTATTTAATAAGAATATGATAGGTAACATACCAACACAAATTTCCATCTTATACTTTTTTATCTACACACAAGTGGTAGAAACCGATATAAGGCCATAAATGTCAGACGTATCTTACTTTACTTGTTCATAATTTTTGTTTATACAAGAGTTTATTCACACATACAGCTTCAGTAGAGTCAGAGGATTTATTTTTTTATGTATCATCAAATCCCTAAATTAATGGATTATATTATAAGATCACTATTTACGAGAGAAACTGGTCTAAGAAGCTTTTAAAAGTTGTAGGGTAAATAAAATAAAACGAGAGACACGTACTTATATCCTTGTCGCAGGTTTATCATAAAATTGCCTTTGTATGTACTTATGTCGTAATTATATTTCTTCTTATGTTTATATTTTTTAACTTAAGAGTTTTGGTTAAAAGTGTCATCCCTTAATAGTTTAAATAAATTATTTCTTTGGTAAGATTCTTTCTTAGGTTTTTAATGTTGAAGCAACAAGGTAGTTTTTCCTATAATGGTCCTTTTGAAAATTTTAATTTTATATATTTCGTGGCCTTCGATTATAAAATAAAAATAAAAAACATGCTTATTTTCATAGATTTTTAGGATGTCTTATTAGTTTTGCGAAACTCGAGCGTATTATGATAATTTTTATTTTTATCACTCACCTCGTTATACATTGGCACATTCGGCAGGCGTGCTCGACGGATGACTCTCGCATCGTATTCTATATGTTCTGGAACGTCTTTGTCTAGAATATGCATATTTAATAATTTACATAAGCTTACCTGCCTCAGAAACTAAAGGGTTCCTTCGCAGTAGTGGTCAGATGAGGTATGCCTTATAAAATGCACCAAGTCGTGGCGCATAGCAGTGCGCCCGTGGATAGCGATGAACGTTTCAACACACATTCGCAATAAGTCCCAGAAAACAATAAGATCTAACTTGTTAACTAAAACTTTCCCCCAACATTGCACGGGGAAGGTAACACAGTAAGTATACAGTTTTGTAACAGTCTCCACAGGGTCGTAGTTCCTTTCTCCTATTTCACCCCTGAACGTATTTTGTTCATTGTAAATCCGGGAGGCGTCTCTAAGGTTAGTTATGTTGATAATTCGGTTCCTATACTGTGTTTACGATGTGGCAGCACAGTGATAACGTGGATTGTTGACTGAAACTCGGCGCCGAGCAAGAGAATATGATACTGGCGAGTGGTAAGGAGCGAGAACGTATGAACCAACGCAGCGGACTGACACGGACTGGTGCGAGCCTCGGAAGATATCGATTCACGTTCGGCTATTTTCGTCGACCTTTCTGTGTATATATTTCTGTCTCCCTCCCACAACATATTATAAACATAATATATGCAGAATACACAATTATATGCATGTGTGTTATTACAATTATATAGCTATTATATCGCTGTATGCTAACGCATTTTATGTTTACAACGTTAGAATTTTGTAGTTTATTATCATTTTTTATATAAATTTTAAATTATAAGTAAAAAAAAAGTAATTTTACGTCAATATTTTTGATATTTTACAATGAATTATGTAATTTTTTTATCAATAAAGTTATAAAACTAATCAAATATCCTCATATACCTACAATCAAAATAAGATTCGTTACAGAGAAAATTGACATGTATGATATGAATAAAAGTTGACTTACATTTTTACAAGTAAACAATAAATGAAAAATAATATTATGAAGGGTTCTTCAATGTTGTTTAAAGATAAACAACAAGTAAAGATATTATGTAGAGACGATGGCCGGACGTGTGAGCTTTTAACTGAAGTACATATCTGCCCAGAGGGGACGTAGATTGAACGGAGCGGACGAATATAACACCAGTTATAGATATATCAATATATTTTTCTTATATATGTTCGTTTAGACGGCTCCTAGACGTTCAATGTTTATTAGCAAAATGTTAAATTTTTAATTATTATCTATTTTTAATCTTGACAGAAAAACTGCAGTCTGAGTTTCACTTCCCAACGTCCATTACCTCGAGAACCCACAACCAGGAAAGTCAAAAATGGACCATTATTTAGTTCACACGATATGATAATGTAATAAGATATCATTTTTAACTTTAGTTAACAGTTGATAAAACTCAAAAGTTCCCAACGACGGATTAAAAAACAATTTATATAATAACATTTGTTCTGCCCTAAATACAATATATTAATATTGCCATTGATAAAGGTTTCTTATAATTTATATTCAATGAAAAAAACCCTGACCGCCTTCCGGAGAATATAAATAAACGGTCGCCCTACTTGAAGTGATGTCTAGTCCAATGCATAACCGCCAAATGTCTGTCATCGACTACCGACGTAGACAGGCAGTGATGTTACCGTTTTACAATCTCTACTACTGTAATGGCCTTTGTAATTATCTTAAACTACTAATGAATTAGTGAACTGGAACTGGTAGTAATAAAAAAATATCTGAAATAAAACTAGGCGGAACATGTCTTGTGATCACTGATCGTGTGATCCCATAATTCCTATGTTGATAGAAACGCTCTTAAAGAAATTTTCGTTTCATTAATTTTTTTTGAGTTCGTTTTACAATGGGGTTCAAACCCACAACGATCGCGTTTTCAGTCGAACTTCATGCGACTGAGCCGAAGTAGCCTTAGCATTCTTGTATATCATATAAATCTATATTAATTTAGGAATCGAACCCACGAATCGCTGATTATTTGAAATTGGAGTCACACTAATCCCTATGACAAGATTAATCATTTAATATTTAATAGGTGCAGTTTGTTATTAGAAACTAACTTCCTATTATGCGTCTGATCATAACAAGTTCAATGCCATTCATAATTAGAAAAATAAAACCTATATAAGTAATTTATTGAATAAACATAGATATATACGTGTTATGCAAAGCAATACATTTTAATATTTAAGTGGGTAAAGCAGAAATTGTAAAGACATTATTGGTCCCTCTTCTCTTCAGATAAATATAAAAATTTGTAGCAAAAATTTAATATTCTTAGATATCAATTACTTTTAACAATTCCCGTATTTTTAACTATAATTTATTATGTTTGTTACCTCAGAACTTGTGACTAGGTGACGGGGTTTTGATGATTCTGAAATGATGATGATGAAATATCGAATAACTAAGAGTTTGTTTTACTTGGCACTGATTTGAAAATATTATTTTATTTTATTTATTTTTGTTAACTTTAACTTTAATGTTAACTTAGCTTAACGTTATGTAAAAAATTTTTGAGTTCGTTTAAAGTCGGTGTTTTTTTGTTACAAATTAATTTATATCTATAGATATATTATACAGAGTGGAAGTGTCAGCACCACTTTAAATTAAACCACAGTTTTAAGTACTCTATAAAAGCCTAATACAATTTTATTTTCCCAAATATTAAAAAGTGATTTTTTTTTAACAAAATAAATAATAAACTTATTGTTGTAATAAACGCCATTTGTCAAGAACGACGCACCTATACATAAACCTGCTAAAGGGAAACCGCCGCATACGCCTCATTCCGAAATCGAGTCGTAGGTATTGACGGCAAAGTTCAAAGTTGAGTTGAACCTTTGGTAGTATTTTTGTAGGAGTATGTGTTTACGTTATTGGTGTCTATGCGTAACTGCGTCGCCCTAAATACAGGTATGGAAACATCGTGAAATGAAAAAACATCCTCCGTCTTAAACTGTTGAGGTATCTTGATTAATTTCTTTAAGTATTGCTTTAAAATATTTTACCTTATATGCTGTTTCCGTAAAACGAGCGCTGACACTTCCACCCTGTATGAAAACATAAATCACGTTTTCTGCGGGTACTTAAATGATTTAATTTTAAACGGGATTGGTGTTTAAATAAAAAATCTTTATAAAAAAGTTAATTTATTGTTTACATTCAACTGTTTTGAAAGAACAAAGCACAGCTTAAATATATGAAATAAATCCCTTAAAATAAACGAAATACAGCAAATAATCACATGAATAACACAAATTACTAAGTAATAAGAATAAAAGAATGACTACAAACTAAACTCCTAAAATGAATTTACACAACAATAATATGTGGCTTATACATTATAATCAAATTTGAAATAAAAATTAATATTTTTTAAAATATCAGTTTGTACATTTAATCTTCATTTGATTTGGAAATATCAAAATATATAGAATATAAAAAATATACGAAATAATAAATAAATAAATATAGTTGTTTATATCTTTCTGGTTTTTTTAAGATATATAATAATGTAGTAATTCTGAAGTTAAAATCTTGTAATATGACTAACATATTTGATTTATATTCACCATAATGATTTTTAATATACATATTTTAATAAACAGAAATAAAAATGCCTTGCATTGCATACAAGGGTGCAATGTCAAAAAGAATTGAATGTACTACCTACAATAATATATAGTTGAATTATCCCGTAACATATGTATGTATCTATCGCACCTTTAGAATTATAGTGACCTAATCAAAAATGATGATTTTGAGTTTTTGTCAGAAATTGACCTTGTCCATTGACCGCCTCCAAAGGTCCGCGGAAAGCGGGGAACCAAGTGTCTTCTATTCTAAGTTCTCTCTGCCTACCCTGCTGTTTACAGAGCGTCGTTTTAGGTCAATTTCTGACAAAAACTCAAAATCATGGTTTCTTTGATTAGGTCACTATAATTCTAAAGGTGCGATATGTAACGGGAATATACCGTCTACTATAATTGCACGCTATTTTAAAAAAAGTACTCATTAGCACTAAGCCTTTGAAACATCTCATTCGTCAATACTATTGTCTATTTTTGTTTCATTAAAGTGTAATTTAGTAATAATATTAAATGATCACTTAAGAATCGGGAACTCTATAACAGTAGTGTTATAGTAAAATTGTATGCCATCTTGGCTTAGTTTACACACGCCTCATTGCTCGTTTCAGGTTCAATTCCCACTTAGAGAAAACCATTTATTAATTAATATACATGTAGTTGAAATGGGTTTAGTTGGCTAATATAATCGTTCCAGTTCCGCCATTCAATACTTACACGGCAAGTTAAATGTGTAAATTTTTTAAGGTTTTACTTATGAAGAAAAAATAGATACATTAACTAGTTTCATGTGGATATTTTAATGAATTTTTATTTTTAATATTCAATACAACACTTATAACCGTAAATCATTTTGGGCCTTTTTAGTTAAATTGTGCATATATCTAGCACAGATAACATAAATAAAGCGAAATTCACACTTAAGTACTAAACTGGTTTGAGTAAAAAAAAGGTAAAATATTGATAAAATTTATTTTAGAGCTACATTTTAATAGCCAGTTTAGTTAGGCATAATATTGATCGATCGATTTATATGCTTGTAGCTCGCATACTAACTAGTTACTATTGTTGGCTAGCATGCTAGTTACAACATTTTAAAAATGTTTTTAAAGATTCCATAAAAAGTATAATACAATATTAAAAAAACGTATAAAAATTTAAAAATTAGAAAATTTCTTGGAAACCGTCCAAGTACTTTGACCACTAAGCCATACATACATTCCAAGCCACGTATAAATATTTGTATTATGTTTGTTTCAACTTATTTATGTTGTAATTAATTAGTTTCTAAATTATTATTGATTAACTCATACATTTTTTTATAAACTTTCTGTGGCATATAATATAAAGTGTCTATTACTTTAACTATTTAGAATATATATTTAGTTTGGTAATTAGCTAACAATTACAAGAGCTACAAGTATATTTACGACAATCTTAGCATGTCAAACAATGTAGATCTGACATGATTACTCTTTTTTATTATAATTTCATATAAGTCAGGTCAGACCGTTAAATTTTATATATCCATATAAATCCAAAATATGTTTTATATACAAAAAAAAATAAAAAATCCAATGGGAACAATAAAACTATACCACACTTTAGCTAAAATACCATAATATACATACAAGGCAATATTTAGATTGATTCGAAATGCTTCACGCTGTTTTCCGCATATAGAAAGGGAAGTAGAGGGAAACTTAAGACAGTCTATTAGTTCCAATTCTCCGCCTAATTTTCAATATTATGTGTGGAATGGTGAAACTCAACGCCGTGCTTTATTTCTTTACCGGAGTAAAGAAATTAAAATAATGAATTCCCCAGAGAGCACAACTGTCTCATTTACAGTCAAACGGCCATAATGAGGCCTCTATTTTATATCGCATTTTTAATATAAATTTTGAATTACACCCTTAATAAATAAATATAACTCCCATTGGACACATACATAACCTAAGCTTAACACTAAAATAAATGGACATTAAACGCCTGTATGACTATCAGTTTATTTACGATAGAAACTTTTATACATTTAATCACATCGTGTACAGCAGTCTCACAATACTTCGAAGTATCAATCCATCAATCCGTTGTGTCAATCGATCTAACTTTATTTATTTATTCTAACGTTCAAACACTATTGCGTAAGTAATTTTACAAACAAACAGTTCACTCGGTGCGTGAAAAAATTACAATTTGAGAATTTAAAAATAATATATTGTAGTTTTTCAAGAGACAATTTTAAATACAATATAAAATTGTCTATCGAAAAAAAAAACAAATGATAATGTGTTGATATTAAAGGCAATCCCTAAATTACGTCACATATTAGGGAAATGTGGAAGAGGTCGAAGAATTGTGACATTGTATAAAGAGGATGAGGAGAGGTCTTATATATCGTGACATCACTTTTTCTAAATATATCTACATATTAAAACATGTAATTTATGTAAACAAAAATAATTTCTGAATTTTGCGAAATACGACTGTCTGGGTCAAGAACGAGGGTGTGTTAAAAAATCATGAAATTCTTTTGACATAATTTACGGATAACCTTATACAATATAGCGCAATGTGCTAAACACATTATAATATACAAATGATAAAACAACATCAAGTCTTCTACTGTACCAACAATCAAACCAATCGAGAAACTAATCAACTTTGACCACACTGTATATTTTCCTTACAAACCAGAAACAGGCCATGAAGCCAATAGTACCAGTAAGCAAGAAGAAAAGGAAAACCATAATAAACGTATATCCAAAGTATAAAAATGTTGAAGCGGCATCATCAATGTTAAGTTTAGTAACAAAATAATGGCAGCAGTATGCAAAGAGGTAGCCAGCAGTGGATCCAGAACTGAGGAAGGCCCTCCACCACCAGTGGTAGTCCTCGGCACAGAGGTGGAAGTAGCAGAGCAAGATGGTGGTCTCCGAGCAGGTGATGACGAGGATCACGAACACGAGGAACAGGAAACCGAACATGTAATACATCTGGAATTTCACATAGAAATTTATTTATTTATATTATTTTGTTAACTTCTTCAATCCTAACCAAGCCAATTTCATAAATCTTTCTGCTATTAGACTAACGAATAATTGCATGCATTCAAATAATGAATTAAAAGAAATACATTATAAAAAATATTAATATTGTTAAGTTTGAGTCAATTTAATATCTGAAAATTTCCACATAATTATATTCTCTTTAGTATCAAATAAGATGACAAAAATGAAATAAATTGCAAAACATTTCTATATCCATAGAATCCTAAAAAAATAACAAAAACTATAATAAAACTTTGTCTACAACTGACCTGGCTGGACCAAAGGGAATTCAGAATAAAGAACAGCTGTATGAAAATGCATCCAAACGGCAGCACTCCTCCCATAATAATACCATGTACAGGTTGAGTGTATAGAGATTGTTCCGGAATTTGTCGCGGGATCTGATTAGTACGCACTGGGTGTTCTAGAATCTGTAATAGAAGTTTATTCCATAAATAAAGTTACACAATTTACTATATATGAGAAAAAAAAGATGCAATTGAGAAAACTTAGGTAACAAATAATCAGAAAATGTTATTGTTTTTTTTTTCATAATTATTATTATAATTTTCATATTCTTTTAAACCGGAGCTGGTACGACATACAGTTTTGTAAACAGGTGTCAAATGATTGACGCAAATTTCCATAAATTATTGCCAATATTTGAACCTTACAAAAACAATATAATGTATCTGGATTTCCCTCATATTAAAGTTAACGCAAGCGCCTTTCACTTTCGTCTCGTTTTAAGAAAAATGGAATGGAGCTCATCACCGGGTTCTTGCTTTATTGCTGGAGCGAAGAAATGAAAATATTAATAAATAATAATTCGCTTGAGTGGGAATCGGTTCCACCACCGTCGCATTACAGTCACGCCCTTGTGCCCCTGCGCCACGACGGCCTTAATATAAATATATAATGTTTTAAAAATTTTAAATAATATTGAGAGATAGTCAATTTTACAATAATTGCTATTTAGAATTCGTTTATTGTTGTTATCAATACAACGATAATACTATTTCACATTATATATAACCATAAAAAAAAATAAAGTAGAACTTACCCGTTTCCTAAATCCAAAGTAAGCTCCAATGAAAGTCAAGGGCACAGACACCCCGAACCACAGCGCCAATAGCGCGACGAGAGTTGAAAATGGTACCGCAGCGGACGAGCCCTTGCCCCACAGCACCAGGTTCATTATGAAGAACAGAGAAAATACCACTCTGTAAAGATTATTTATTTATTATTACATTTTGTAATGAAAATATTTTTTTCAGGCTGTATTCTGTATACAGCAGGGTAGGGGGAACCTATGGACTCAAGGCGGGATTCAACGCCGCTGTCTGTCTTGCTACCAAAGGAAATATAATACATACTCGTAATTCATTCATCTCGAGTGGAAATGGAACCCACAATCGTCATAATTCTAGACAGGTGCTATGTAAAATAAAAAAATAGTTATTATTATAAACTTCGCGCTGTATGCCCGCACACGGCAAGGTACGCAGAGAGGATCTAGTGTTAAGACACCGTTTTACATTTACCGCAATCTTGAGCAAACCGCAAACTCAACGCCCTACTTTACCTTGATACCAGCGAAAAAATGAAAATATTAGATATTTAATTTCCACGAGTGGGAATCGAACCCACAACTTGTGTGGTGTTTACTTGAAAAAATAGTTAAACAACACTTAGTCAAAGTTTGACAATAAGGCTACGTTCAGATGACAAGCGTTTAACGCGCGTTTCAATAACGCGCGTTTACACCTACCTACTTTTTGTTCAGGCCATACACATGCTAACCCGCGTTTTAATAAAGCGCGCGTTGACGCTGCGCTAGCGCTCGACTGTTTGAGGTCATTGGTTTTCTATGTTTCCGTTCAGTTGAGCGCGCGCTTTCGAATGCGGATATACGCTTTTTAAGCAATCAGTTCGTACAGAAATCATGTAAAAATTGGGTGGACTCCTCCTGACAAGCACGTGTCATGTGAGCACTATACAAAAATTTAGCGCACGTTCAGCGCGCGTTGAACGCTTGTCATCTGAACGTAGCCTTAGTTATTTCGAATAGATATTTTAAATCTTGTTACATGGTATAGGATCTCTATTACGAATGCAATCATTATTTGTTACAACTATTAGTCAATATTAAGATTCCTTTACGTTTATTTAATTTTATTGCGTATATTGTAGAGAGTGAACGTAGTATATTCATAATGTTAAAGAAATATATATATATTTTCTAATTACTCAAAATGTTAATATATAAAATAAAATCATTATTTCATAGTCATAAAATAAACACGATGATCAAAATACAATTTCATTATTATTATACATATTAGAGTGATATGAAAACTACTTAAATGACCAAAGTTGCGGCGACTCACCCGGGACACACCATGGAGGTGAGCAGTATGTTGCTCTTCCAGCGGCGGCCGCCGAAGCTCTTGTAGACGCGCGCGCTGAC
>DWAE01000140.1:0-20794 GCA_018237945.1 Heliconius sapho
AAAGACACTCCGTTCCCCACTTTCTGCCGCATTTCGGAGGCATTGCGTGTTAAGTTATTATTATACATAAAGTTTCAAAAATTGCATATTGACTTTGTTACTAATATCGGACATACATGGACATCGGACATCGGACGTCCACCTTTTTACTATGCTATTTGATTTTTTTTATTATCAAAAAATATATTAAAACAAATAATTGCAATTTATATAATTAATAACATCCGTCCATCAACGAAACAAGACATCAACGAAATTCATCCTATGTCTATGCAAAGCCTTAAATGCCGTTGGCCCGATGTGTTATTCCAAAATAAGGGTTATTTTGGATCTTATGTACTCTATAACCAATCATAAAGCAGTATAAATAAAAAACGGGTCAAGTGCGTGTCTCACATTGTGCGTGTTCGGATTTTTTTTATGAAACACCTATTCAAACAAATTTCCATATTTCGATTTTTTTTTCTTTATTTGTATTTTAAGTTCTCACTTCCTACCAAATTTTATAACTGTAGGTTCTAAATCCTCATATCTTTTGATTACGTTGATGTAGACGCTTAATTTTAACTATGCTACAAGGGACTGAAGATTTGAATGTCAAATATATTAAATTCAGCAGGATACCTCCACGTGATCTTGAGATGAGTGGTCTTGACAGACGGACAACAAAGTAAACTTATAAGAGGTTCCGATTTTACCTTTTATGGTTAAATCGGAACCTCGGAATCGGAACCTGGTGGAACCTTAAAAAATATCAATAAAATCAAATTAAAAATTAAACCATGAAATTCTAAGTTATTAATTTTGTTAAATAGGAACTCTTATAAGGGTAGTAGCGACACAAAGCCACCCACGCAAATTAGACAAAAGCTTACTTACTATTAATGATGTCTCAGCGCTTCTATTATAGCTAAACAATAGTCTATGTATTATAGCTAAATAGCCATAATACGTTCTATTATAGCTATATATAGTGTATCAAAAATTTTACGTTCTTTTAGCGTTTTTCGTTTTAGTTTTCTTGAATTATCGTGGAGTATTATTATAAAAACATCCGATAGGATTCAAAATTGGCACTTACATCAAACTGAAAAATTAAGAGTAGGTAGAAAAAGCCTAGTATTAAGACTTCCCGTTCCCCACTTTCCGCCGAATGTTTCAATAAGTAGCGGAACTTAACGCCGAACTTTTGCTTTGTTGCCAGAGCGATGAAAATTAAAATATAAATAAATAATAATTCATTATTTCGAGTGGGGGTCAAATCCACACCCGTCTTGTTATAGTCACACCCTTGTGCCCCTGTGTCACGATGGCCTCAACGGAAAAATCATAAAACAACAATTTTACAAAATGCGCAGAAACGCAATATTGCCTGAATCAAACAAGCAATGAAAGATAGTTTTCTACAAGAGCTTCAACAAAAGTAAAGCTTTCATTGGAAACCCATTGAAAGTCAACATCTGTCTATGGTATATAGAAACTCACAAACAAAGTAACAGCTCACAAACGTCGATTTTACTTGATTGTATGCAATGAATTTAGCTCTAGGTAATTAATTATCTCTTTTTTTTATATATTTGTGCGAATAATTTTTATATAACAATGTTGCATCAAGTTAGAGGAAGCATTACGTCGTAACTGGTACAATACAAAAACCGGTGACGTAAGAATCTGACTAGCCCTTAGTGGGCGAGTTTCCGTACTAATTACAAGATTTTCAGGTCAATGGGAAGTAAAAATTTATAAAACTTGACAAATTTAAGTTTGAAGGCGTTGCACTTATTGTGCGAGACTCTCCTTACAATTTCCACCCAATTCTCGAGGCATTGCGTATTGAGTTGTGGGACAAAACGCCGCAACAGCAGAGCGAAAAAATGAAAATATTAAATAAATCATTTCCTAGAGTGGAAATTGAACCCAAAAACCGTCGCGCTTACAGATTATTTATTTAGACCACTGGTTGGGTTAGAAATAATCGTCTAAATATGGTCCGCGAACGATTTTAATTTTATGACTGAGGATGGTGAGGCGAAGATTCTGTTTAATTATTACAGTTAATTTTTATTATACCTACAAGCTTCGTGGTCCCTGCTACCAAGAATGATATATAAGTGGTCCGTGATCAACAAAAGGCTGGGAACCTCCGATTTAGACGCACGGAACCCTAAAAATAATCCTTATCTATCCAAAGACCTTAATTTTGTATCATTACAAAAAGAGATCTGAGCGGGGGTTGTTGACCTGAAACAAGTCGAAACCTTTGTTATTATGTATGTACAAATGTAAGTACTATATTTTTTGATAAAATATTCTCAAATGTTATCAACAAGAACATATTAATACATGAAGCAAAATCTTTGTACCCATTTTTCCATAAATTGTGCCGACAGAGGAGTACTATATTTAACTTTATACACAGAAAGGAAAAAAAATGTTATAGTAAAGTAAAGATAACACACACTACAATATATTTGACAATACACACTTTGTACGCGTCAATTTGTTCACTAGTACTTATAGAAAAAAAAGGAAATGTCAAATGCTATGCAAATAGCCTATATATCTTATTTTATATGGTCAATATTTCATCGTGTCAATACTAAGCTGCAGTCCAAATAGAAACAAATAACGTTATTTTCTTTGGTGGTGTGTTATGTCTAATGTGATTTTTTTGTGAATATTGTGGAGTTGCGCCGTCCTGGCGCAGAAGACCAAGCGTGTGACTTGACTAACGCGACGATTGTGAGTTCGATTTCCACTCGGAGGAATGAATTATTATTTATGAATATTTCCTCTTCTCAATCTGATAATAAGCCAAAGTGGCACTGAGTTCCACCACTCAACACGCAATGCCTCGGGATACAGCGCCAAGCTGGAAAGAAATAATGGTGAGGGTAGCTTCAAAGATTATACTCGGGACTGTTAATCCTAATAAACTGTTGGACTTATTTATTTATTTTAGTTTTATGCAGCCGGGGTTTTTGTTTTACAAATATTTTTTTTATTTTTCACTTTTTTATTAGAATTTATTACGGTAATGATAATCATGATATACATTTTTGAAATCCTCGTATTGAGCTCTTGAATTTGATACCCATATTCGAAACTAAAAATTTTTTTCCATTAAGTTCAATGGCGTCCCACAGCCGCCTGATTGTTTTTTCTTAACGTCACCTATCTAAGAACACTTGGGCTGCTAATACGAATAATACGATATCTCAAATATGTAAATCAGTGCAGCGGTTCTGGAGATAAGAGATAATAAAGAATATTACATACATACAAGATACGCGCGAAAAACATTCCTTCCTTAGCAGTCAGGAAATAGTCACGATATAAATAAAAAAACCTTTGACTTGGCTTTTTCTACATAGAAGTATAAAGTTTACTATCCAAAGGTTTGAAAACCTATTCTTTGAAAATTTGACGAGACTGTCACCTCGAATTTTCAAATTGTTTTAGCTTAGGATGATAAGGTGCCCGTTTAAATTAAAAAAAAAATACAAAATCAATATGCGCGTGTGCTCTTAATGCTCAAATCTAAGAACATGATAAAAATTACATTACATTTTGTAAGGCATTGGTACTTAAAACCAAAGTTACAAAGCAATCAATTAGCATTTTAAATTTTCAGGCATTTTTAGTGTCTGCTGTAAATATATTCCCTCATAAAAGCGAAAAAAAATACCCTGCTTAAAATATTATTTTTCAAAAGAAGAAGGGGCGCATGAAGAACATTTTTAAAAAAACGTATTCCCGATTTTTATTTTTGTACATACGATTTATAGAAAATGGGGCTTTTATCCCATTGGGGCATCCATCCTGGTATTACCTTACCGTAAAAAATGTAAAGTAGCTATTGCTTTAGAAGACAATATTAGCATATTATGTATGCAATGATGTCAACCAATTCAAAAATCTTCTAAGTACGGGAATATATCACCACACTTTTGTAAAGAGACAGCAATTTCCTCATGTGACAGCCACAGTCACTTGTCCCCCACACGAACATTATACAATTTACAACTTAAAACTTTAACCACTTAAGTCGACTCTTGTTGACGCGAAACTATTTCAATAACGTTTAGCGTTCCTTCTGTCTAATACATTAACTGATTACACATTAAACTTGCACCAGATAGAAATTTCTATGCACAGTAAGAAATTGTTTAAAGTTGCTTGTTTTCAAAATGTTTTTTTTTATTGCAATACTTTCATTTATTATATTTTTTAGCTTCACACTGTATCCCGCAGATAGGCAGTGTAGGCAGAGGGAACCTAAGAACCTAATGTTAAGACACTCCGTTCCCATTAAGACACATTCTGGGACTGGGACTGGGACTCAACGCCACGGTTTACCCCTTACCAGAGAGCGAGGAAATGTAAATATTAAATATTTAATTTCCTCTAGTACGAGTCGGACCTATCGCTTTTACAGTCGCACGCTTGTCCCCTGCGCCACAACCGGTCGCCCGGTATTGCAATACTAACATCAAAATAAATAATGTAATTAGTTTCAATCACATGGTTACACTATCGTGTAAAATAATATAATTTTGACTTTGTCAACCTTTATGTAGACATTTCAAAAGAAAATTTAATTACAAATTGGACTATGATATCAAACTCTTTATGAAAAAATATTATTTAGTTAGCTGTGGATTATGAGAAAAAAAAATTTATTTCGTGTTTTTTTTTGTTATGCGCAACATACTTTTACAGTACGTAGTACGAGTACACTTACTAATACTAAAGTATTTCAATAGACGTACTATAGATGTACTGACATTAATACGTACAAAAATTAGCAAGAATATCCCTAAACCAATATTTAAAATGGAAAATTATAAAAGGAAACTAATAATAATTTAAGTAAATATTTATTCAATAATACGTCACTTCTCGTAGTCTTTTCAAAATATTGATTTCTCATATATTTATTTAGTTGGCTTTCTAAAAGTTATTATGAACTTGGATTACTCGTATATGAGAAAATAAATTGGAGGTATTTATCAATGTAATGGGACATGGAAATTGTATTTATCATTTTTGTCTGTGCGTTTGTACACGTTAATGTCACAAAAGGCTTAAATGACTTAAATGTAGTTTTCACTATTGTAAAATGGCAAACTTTCCTTAACATCTAGTGTTTGTTTTGTTTAAATCGTTATTTATGAATATAAAAAAGTTATATTATTATTCTGTAGGACACATAATTGAATATAAATAACCAAATCGATATTGATGCTTTTTTAATATACCTAATATTGATTTTAACTATTATTATCGATATAACGACTGAGATATATTTAAAGCGTTGCGATATTTTCAAATTTACATACTTAGTCGGGATCAAGATACATTAAATATGTACGAGTATATATATGTGAGAACAATATCTTATCAACATCATCATAATAACAAGTTGCACTAACACTTTACATTCTTGGTTCAATATACTTTAAATTGAATGAATTTGATGTTAAAATAATTATTATTGTGAATAAAAAATAAACAATACATATAAAATTGTAAAATAAAAAATCAGCTTCACGCTGTATCCCTTACACATCAAGGTAGGCAGAATAAACCTACTGTTAAGACACTCCGTTTCCCACTTTTCGTGGAGGCATTGCATGAGGCGTTGAGTGGCGAACCTCAACGCCGCGCTTTGCCTCGACACCAGAGCGAAGAAATGAAAATATAAATGCAAATAAATATTTTATTTCCTCGTTTCGAGTGAGGATCGAACTCTCCACCAGTCGATTTTACAGTTACACTTCGTGCTCTTGCACCACGGCTGCCCTCAATTCTAAATTATAACTTATTATTTTATAATATTAATCATGTTATTATTGTATTATTTTGTTATCTTATCTATCCTGTGACATAATGGGTTTATAGAATTTTTTTTAGTAATACTTATAATTAATTGAAATTTAAACTGTGAAGGGGAATATTTAGAGATTAAATTTTTTACCATCCTTAATGTGTATTATTAAATTTATACAAAAAAATATAAATATGTATGTTGAACGGAGTGTCTTAACACTAAGTTCCCTCTGCCTATCCTGTGGTGTATAGGATATAGCGTGAAGCTGATAAAAAGAAAATACAAATTGTTCGATGTGAAATATACAATGTACTAGATTATTCTTCAACTCTACTTTCTATATAGGGAAATCCTTTTGAATCTCCTCTAATAATTTCATAAGAAATACGTGAACTGGAGCAAAAGAGTATTCCATAGTATTACATTTTCATAATACAGCATAAGCTTCAACTAGGTATAATAAAAAAGACTAACAAAATTTTAAAACTGTATTTATGTTCGTTAGCGTTCTTCTTTATAGAACATTATTATATCATTTTAGATACAGTGAAAGAAAGATACAATTCGAATTTATTTCACATTTTTCTATGTTTCCTTTCGATTTATTTCAAAACATTTTAAAATAGATTTAAATTTTAAATTATTAATAAAATGAAGCCTACCAGAAAAAAATGTCAACAGAAATGTCGATATTATTTTTATTTATTTCACACACAAACGCTAAAACATATGACGATTTCACATACCTAAAGATACAAACCGTCCAAATATAAATAAATTACTTGTACTAAGTGCTTTTTTTAACTTTAATCTTTTTAAGTGTTATTTTAAAGTATTTAATAAGCCTTTTGAATAACACTAAATGAACTGAGAGGAAACAGAAAAAATGTGAAGACATTTCGATTTACTATTTTTCAACAATAAATTAACTTGATAGTTGATAGTATAAGTCTAATAAAAATTGTTGAGTAAAATTTTGAACTTGAATAATATCCCAAGTGAACACAAAACTCTGCACTCATATACATTGATGTTAGATTCATTTGCCTGTGAAGTCGACGACGCATTATTGAACTTGGCTCTCATTTCACAGTCATATTTCTGTCCATCAATATTTTATCATTAGTAATATCATTATTAGTAATTAATAGTGTCTTAACTCTAAGCTCCCACGTCTATATGAAGCTATATATGTAATGCTAATATTTTTTATACTTTTAATACATAAAAATAAAAATACTTTATTAGAAATCATTTAAAAATCCCGCTACGCTGAAATTTTTATGTTTTTTTTGCAATTATGTAGTTTGGCAAGACGTATGAAATTACAATTCAAATAAAGGAAAAAAAATCTATAAGTATTACATAGAAAAAATCATTACATACTTTTGTTTGTAGTGTAATTTATACTAAATGAGTGCATTAAGTTTAACAACTTTATATAATTAAAATCTATAGTGTATTTCCCGTTGGCCTACAATTATGAAATTCGGCAAGAAGTAAGATAACTCAGAAAAATGCAAATTTATATTTATGAACAGAAACAAACTTATAATTGTATTTCATTTCATACAAAATGAGTGCATATACCCGCAAACTAAAGTTTGTCAATTTGTATGAGTTGTACTTCCAGTAAATCTATAATCCCGAAATTGGTACGGAACCCTTAGTGCCCACCAAGGGTTCCTTCGACTCTGACTCACACTTGACCGGTTTTTTTTATATAACTTTCATAAATAACTTTTTACTGTAAACATTATCAATCAGTGGAAGTCTTATAAAAGTCCGTCCAGCAGTTCCGCAGATTAGTCTGGACGAACAGAATGACCGACATAAAGACGAAAATTTTAAAATTGTTAAAAACTATATTGCACTCGAAAAACACATTCATTTTAATAATTTTCTTAATGCATTTATATGTATAGAATACAATTAATTATAAATCCTGTAACCAAAGATTTAAGTATTATTCAACTTAAAAGCTTTAATTCCGAATAATTTAATAACATTAGCCGCCTACTTCAAAATCCTGTTTTCCATAAAGGGGCGAATTTGTGAAAATTTAGCGATGACCTCTACCCATCTTCAACCTTTAAAAATTATAGGCTAATTGTATTATCAACCGTAAGATATTTTTCCAGCAGCACGCTGTATCCCACAGACAGCAGGGTAGGCAGAGGTAACCCAGTGGTAAGTCACTCCGTTCCTCTCTTTGTGCCGAATTCTGGATGTATTGCGTGTTGAGTGGTAGAGCTCAACGCCGCGCTTTGCCTCGACACCATAATAAATATTTTATCTCGACTGGGGATCGAACCCACAAACAGTCGGTTTTACAGTCACGTTTTGTGCCTCTGCGCCACGACTGGCCTCAACAATAATCTTTCTGTAAGAATATTATACATATAGAAAAAATATTAAAATACTGCTGAAAAATGAGTAGTGGTGTCTACTGCATCACTAAATACAACACATTAAAGATTTTCACTAATGATAAAATTAAGGATAAAATAGTAATTATTTTTTTTGTAGAAATTAATCCTCTAACACTTAAATGCAAAATTAGTGAACATATACTTATTATTATCCAGATAAATCGCCACTAAACACGAAATGCCTTAATAATTCGGCGGAAAGTGGGTAACGGAAGTGCTAGGTTCCAGGTTCCCTCTGCCTACTCTGCCATATGCGGCATAGAGTATGAAGCTAAAAAAAAAATAAGGAATTAATAACTTTATTTATCCAAATCGGTAAGTTTAAAATTATAGGTGTTGTTGTCACCATATTGCAAACCGCTCGATGGAACAAAATATATATTTTCGATAGGTGTAACGAAACTTTAAATATTGTTATAAAATATATAAATTAAAAACATATAGTCATGCTTTAAATTAAAGTATCATAAGTATAGAAATCGAACCTACAACCGTCGTTTACAGTCGCACGCTTGTGGCCCTGCGCCACGAGGCTTCCAAGAATGTTTAATATGTAGCTATTTTTTTACATGTTGTCAATAGTTATTGCATGCGAAGAAAACATATTACAAACCCACTCCTACAATATTTAGTTCTAGATATTCAACAAAAACAATATTACGGACAGATTTTGGTTCGTGTGAAAAAAATACAAGAGTAATTGTATCATTGCGTCCACTATCCCAGAAAGCCACATATCACCACGCCTTTAATTTATGTACGACATTCATTGCCGTGTCACTGCTATGTTTAATGTTACTGCCTCTGGACAACTGGCAATGGGACGGTCCATAGATTTATGTTTGTAAAATAGAGTAAATAGAGTATCCGCGAGGTCTAAGCTGAGCTTTGTATTTATGTGTGTGTGTGTGTGTGTATGTGTGTTCATATATAGTGTAGGTGTAACGTTATTTACTCTATCTAAACCGGCTTATATTGTTTTTTGACATCGGCCTACCCCACCTCTTGTGCTGATAGCAGAGTGACATATTTAATTGTAAATATTTCGTTTTTATATTTAATTTATCAAAAGTGAAAGATAAACTTGGCACTATCACTGTACGTAAATGGAAAATTTTATAATAAAAATACTTTATTACACAAATAAACAAACATTTCATTGATATTATTCAGAGATAGAGGAGTATGTAATGGCGGCCATATCACTAAAAGTGATTTCTTACGAACAACAAAAAAAACAAGGGATTTATTTTTTAAAATAAAAGTTCAATAAGGTGCAATAGCATTGTTAAAGAAAAGTACGTGGCCAAGTAGTAAAAAAAGAAAAAAATCGTGGGCACAACGCTATCCTTGATGATATAACGGAAAAATTCATTAATAACTCAGAGGACAAAGGACATAAGACGGGAGTTAAAATTATAAGAATGCTATCTATGTCGGATATAGAATATTAAGGATTTTGAATAAAACTTATTTTTAAAGTTTTTTTCTGGCTCTACTTTTATAATCACTTACACAAATGTAAAGCTTACTTGCGAATCTCGCGAACTTTATGTTACTTTAGAATCTAGTCTCATTGTATTCGTCAATATGGAGATTTTAAATGAAAGTCCTTAATTAAAATCGCGTATATTTTATACATGATTTGCAACGATAAAATGGTAAAAGAAAGGAATAAAATGGGTTCAATATTAAGCTATTATGTAGTTTCATGATCAAGCTTACCGCAAAAAGCCAAGAAAATGTGATTATAAAATAAAACATAAACCCAGTCACCAATCGACTACATAATTTGCCTGCCATTTAGTTTCTTAACACTATATTTAAAATGCCATAATGAACTATTAATATCAAAAAGTATGTTTGCTTAATATTTTGTAAACTTAATACACTCATAATATATAGATATTTTGTAAAAGTATTACTTTAGGCATCAGAGTTTGAACTTCGAAGGTTTTTCTTTGATCGTTCATTTCTTAAATATCCACTTATATAAGCAATTTCAAAGTGACTTGCCTGTAGTGTTACCCATAAATATAAATATTGAAAATTAAAGCTCAAAGCTTTTTAATATTAATACTAAGGTAATAATAGCACTAATAACTAATAAAGTATCCAATAGGATGCATAGGATGTGCGTGGGGCTTTCTTATAAAAGATTAATGACGTATTTTTAATCTTATAAATCTTACATTTCATTTATTCTGAAACAATAAATATAATTTGAGTTTTTTTGCAATTTCATTAAATAGCATTACAATAACAATGATTTCCTTTGAGGATTTTCTCCTCAAAGGAAATTATTGTTATTGTCAAGAACATGACAATCAAGAAACAGATTTTTTTTTCATAAATATATAGATACCAGATAAACGAGCTAGCACTTAATGCTAAATAATTACCACTGCCCACGAACATTTGCAGCAGCAGAGAAACCAACAATGCATTGCCGGCTTTAAAGTTTGTTGATCCGCTACTTGACATGTTCAATATTGTAATTATATAGGAATGTCTGGTAAAAGAGTTCCTTAATTGCATGTCCGTGATAAAATGATTTGACAAACCATAATTGACCTGAGCCAGGCACCGCTGATGAGCGTGATATTGCTTCCGGTGGCGACGTTTAATGCCATCCAAGTTGTTAGTTAATTATAAATTGTATTTTTATATAAGCAATAAAATTGTAATTAATTTTTAAAAGAGCAAATGTTGAGTTTCTTGCTGGCTCTTCTCAGCAGAACTGCCTTCCGAGCTGGTGGTGGTAGCATATAGCAACGTTCATTCAACGATTTCAAAGTGCTTGTTTTTATAAGTCTATTTGAATTAAACGTATTTTGAGTTTAATTGAACATATTTATGATAAATTGGCTAGATTTTAGTATGTCCTCAAAGTTCATAGCCAATGCACTTAAAACGTTTAAAAATAATGAAATTTCGATAGATATACGAGATACAACAATATCTCTTAAATAGTATATAAATATTGACGACATAATATACAGTATGTTACGGCTCCTGTAGGAAATTTGATATTTTTTTTTAAACATCTTTGATGATTGTGACATGTCTTTTGAAGTTGGTTGTCTTCTTTTCTTTTCTGTAATATTTTTATATGAGATAGTTTATAAATAGAATAATCTATTCCTAGACAGTTTTTGGACAGTATATTCATAATCCGAAGAAGATAACAAATAGGTTACGACTTTTATTTTATACGGGCACTAAAATATTGTTTCAGTTACAGTCAAAAATTTGTGTTTATACCTAATATCTACATATAATTATGATTAAAAAATATGAGAAAGCATGCAATTCAAGCTTCATTAAATGTAGTATTCAAACTTGTTGTTGCGTGTGTTGTGTTTTTTTTTAAATCCCATAATTATTTCAATTTATTATTTGTCGGTAAATGAAGTCATGTAATCGCGTGGCGAGCGTGGCGTAGTAGTTGATTGCCGATCAGCATCACGTTATTTTATATTTATTTTATATTACCTATACCAGTTGTAAGGTGTGGAATTATTATGAAATAAATGTTTTATAAGTAGGTAAGATTTTATTAAAGCGTAACGTGTTATAATCGTATATAGAATGCCATAGCATTCTTATCAAAAATATTATTTTTAAGAATTTAAAAATACCTATATGTTGTCATTTTGACAATGTAATTGGGATCTAAAATTATAAATACTACTTCTATTTTATATCGTGTCACTATTTGTAAGCAAAATGATATTAAACTGAAATATATTTTACGTGATTGCGAGATTTTTAAATTTTAAAAAAATATTTCGAAAGTGGCGTCAGTTGATTTGTAGCCCATCATGTCATCTGACATCAATTTAGTCGAATACGCCTAAAACGAATTATGTAAATTAAATAACCAATAGGTTATTTACTAATAAGTAAAACAGTTATTCTTCAATCAATTAAATCTTCACATGGAGCTCTGTAAAGTTTAAATAGATACCGACTTTTAATACTAATCAACTATGGTGCTTGTTTTTTTTTTTGTTTTATGCGATCGGGTTTTTTGTTCTTATATTTTTTATTTATTTAAATGTATATTTTTTTAACACTAGTGTCGGAGTATCACAACTCTTCTCTCTGCCTACCATGCTCTACAGGCGAAAACTTTAAATGGATTTTTTTTTTAAATGGAAGTTTTTCACTCTTAAAGGGGAACGGAGTGAATTTCCACCAAAATCTTGAAGCTCTCTCGCTTTTGCCTTGACTCCAAGCGGGGTTCGAATCCACAACCGTAGTTTACAATCACACCCTATGTACCCTACCCTGTGCTACGACGACCTAAAATCTTTTATTGTCTTATAAAGTCATACATGTAAGCATTGTGGACGTCATTCTGTCGCATAGAACAAAATCAATATAGATTGTTATCTAAAAGGTGCCTATAACGTCGCAGAAACAAAAGAACCAATAAGGATAAGAAATATACTAGCTGCTGTACTATTACAATTTATTATAAAAGCGTGGACTAATTTGAACTCAAATCACTATTTAAGAAATTGCCATACATGTATTAAGATTAAAATTATGGTACCATGCACGTTATTTTCACGATGATTAGTTGTTAATTTATTTAAATATTCTTAACATTGAAAAACAATAAATTAAATAACCTGTTTGAACGCTATATAAACTGTTATATGAACACATAAAAGGGTGTTTTTTTATTGTTTTATAGCTTCACGCTGTATCCCACAGACAGCAGGGTAATCAGAGGGAACCTAGTCCGCCGAGTTCTGGATTCGGTTTATAACTTACTAAACTTAAAATATCTTTGTAACAAAATATAGGCTTCGATAGCAGTTTTATCGCTCAATCAAATGGAATATCAGCACTTCATATATAACAATGTCGTTCTATTTTTTTTTACCTATTTTTTATAACTTTACAGCTCTGCTTGCAGCTTCCAACTAAAGCGACACCCTGTGGTCTTTTGAACATTATTACGAGTTGTGTGACATATGTGACATAATTATATCAATATTTAAAGTTACACCGATACAATTACCACGATACAATATAGTCATTATCGATAAATGTACTATCCAACACTATAATATTTTTTAAATTATAACCAGTAAGTAGTTCCTGAGATTAACGCGTTCAACCAAACAAATTTAACAACTATATTATTTATATGAATATGGTTATATGAAGCCTCTTTATATAACCTATAACTGTTTTTAGCAATTTTACAACGGTAATGTACGTTTAAATTAATCCATAGCTATGGCAATTCCAAGTTTAGTTTGCCGGTCAAACGTTTCGTTTGATTGCCAATTCGTATTCCTAGGTCAGAGCGGCGACGGAGCGTCTAGCCAGAACGGTAGCCTGAAATACTTAGGTATAGAATGAAAAGTTGTTATGTGTCACATATCTACATTTGTGACCTTCATAAATGTTTCAAGATAATATATTACAAATATATTTGGTATGTACGTGTAAAATATCGAAATTATCAATCAGAAAAGAAAATATACGAAAATTCTCATCTGGAGACATGAATAAAACCTCCACCGCCGGGGAAATTTAAACCATTTTTCACAAAAAAAAATCATCTACAGCGAAGGAACATTTATGAAATACTCTTAAGTTGATGAATTTAAGTTAATAAGCCATCGCGTTCTTCATCTAAATTTGATCTAAATACCTTCAGTGGAAGTATTTTGTCGAGTGAAAGTAATCTGAATCGCTGTAAAATTCGTAACGGATGTTATTTTCTAATGGAATATCCTTTTGCCGGATTAATTAGGTATTTCAGAAAATTCACGGTGCTCAATATTTGCAAGACTATATAAGTAACTTTATAAATCTGATGAACTTTGCAAGTTAAACATTTGAGAAATCTTCTATATCTGTTTTGATTAATTATCCTTATTTAACACACTAAAGAAGCCATTAAACTTCTAAAGCATCATGGGGACCCATTGGATATATGTATATGGTAGGAGTATACTGTTAGATAGTAGTTATGGTTTTTTCCCGTATGATTTTCTGACGCGCTCCAGCAACGCGCAAAATGCTCGCTTCGGCTCTCTTACAATTCTTTTAAGGCTTAGTTAAGGTAGTACTGGTGGGACAACATAGCAAATTACTTAATTCTTGTCAGCTTCACGCTCTATCCCGTACACAGCAGAGTAGGCAGAAGGTAGGGAGCCTTGTGTTAAGACACTCTGTTCCCCACTTTCCGACAAGTTTTGGAGGATTGCGTGTTGAGTGGTGGAACTCATCGCCGCGCTTAAAATATAAATAAATATTTAACTTCCTCGAGTGGGTATCGAACCCACAACCAGTCGACTTCACAGTCACACTTTGTGCCCCTGCGCCACGACTGGCCTCAACTGACTTAATTCTAAATTCAAATATTTTAACTTAATTCTTAATAATAACTTAATTCTAAATTTAAATAATTCAAATATTTTAGTTTGATATACGTATAATATTTACAAATACACGAGTTCCTATCGGTACGGTTTTGGAACATATTCATTATGTCAAAGCGGTGACGTCACACAGTGCGAGGCCATGAATTTAGGTGTGGGCCCATTACGGTGGACAGGAAATTTGCACGTCACGTTGCAAGCACAATGTAAATTCAGTTAGTCATTAGAACGTATAAATCTTGGATGTTCGAAATAAAAATATACCTAAGTACTGTGAAACTAGCTTCAAATACAGCAATGTAAGATTTTTTTTTAAATATTTCACTCTACGCTTTACTCGGCATACGGCAGGGTAGATGGTGTGAACTGATTTCCGCCTGAATCCGAGGCGTAGTTTGCTGGCTGGCGGAACTCACCGCCGTGTTTTGCCTCGTTACCTAAACCTGGAAATTGAAATATAAAAAAAAATTGCTACCGAGTGGGAATCGAACTCACAATCGTCTCGTTTTACAGCGGATTGCTTGTGCTCAAAAAATAAAAAATAGAAATAAAAAAATGTAAGCAAAGATCAAGAAATACAAAAATATTTCAAAAATATAAAAATAAAAAATATCATCTATGCTAGTGATTATAAAATTATAGTTCTAGATGCCAGTTCATTTAATAAATTATAACAAGCAAGGTGGAAAGGAAAAGGTGACGCTATAAAGACATACGCGTAAGTGAAGCTAAAAACCGACCAGCCAAGGTGGAAAAATAAACAATCAACACAACGCAGATTTTCAGAAACGCGATAAAAGAAAAAACATACTATAAAGAGTTAAAATATTCATAAGCCGTATGCTCATTGTATAAAGAAATATGTATAATGAAAATCAAACGAAAGCTTATTAGCGACTAACAAAATGGACTAAGCGATGCCGTCTTATTGTAGTTAGGTTGTTCTTGTTTTAATTCATAGTCAGAAGAGTAATTATATCCATAATTTTTAATTATTCCTCGTTGCCCCGGAGGTGCAGTAGGCAGCATTTAAATTTAATCGTGATGATGCTCCACTGCTTGCTTGCTTGCTTGTTATAATCGATATCCACTCGAGGGATCGAAATAATTTCACCTACCTGCGGGATAAGCAGGGTGGGGTCCGCGTGAAAAGCGAAGATCTTCAAAGAAGCTTTCCGTCCGAATGTGGCAAAATTATAAAATAAATCATTCCACTCTTATTAATCAAAATAGTGCACTTTAGAACTGTATGTATAACTTAACATGATCTACATAAACGTGCACAGTGGAAAATAAGTGGAGTAGTGGACTTTTAATGGAGTAAATTTTTCTGGTATTTTCAGAACAGATATACTGTTACTAAAATGGCAAATGTCACAATATCAATTAAATTTTATTTTGGTTATCTGGATGAGCTGTTAACTTTTTAAAGGCTTTTGAAATTTATCACATTTTAAAACGTAAATATTTTTAATCAATTGGAGTTCGCACATCATCTATGCGGCATACACATACATACATGCACGTTATATAGAATGTAATCCTATTTTTTCTATAAACCAATAAAACAAATAATACATATCATATTAAATTGGATTGATAAGTGCGATTATGGTAGAACTGAATTGCGTGACTTGGTTTTTTTTGCAAGTTTTTGATGACATCTTATTTTTTTTAAGATAGTCCTTGTTTTATCCTTCCCGGTAGGTGCCTTCTACTTTTTGAATTACAATAACTTTTAAATTTTCTTTATTATCCCATTACATTATACATATATATGAATACTAATTTATTCGCTGTAAACATACGTTTGTAATACTATTTCTTTTTTTAATCTATCCTATTGAAATCCTATAGGATTACAAAGTTATAAGTGCAGTTTGTGCATGTAGAAAAGTGGATCGAAATTGCAAAATATTTTATTTTTTTCTTTATTTATATACTAAGCGCTAATTCAATTCCAAGTTTGACGTTTCTATGTTAGAAAGTGCCTTAAAGTTTTGATGTTCGGTCAGTCAATCAGTGAGTGACAAAAGTAAGAAACTTAGATTAGTTATAATTCTTAAACTACTGATTCAAACTGAATGAAATTTAAAATATATCGTGGTTATGCGATGCCTGTTTGGTTACTAAAAACCGTGTCACTTTTCTCGTAAAGAGATATCACATTAACATTTATAAAAGTATGTTTAAAATTTCAGTGGGTACGGTATATAAATAACGTTTTGCTACAGCCCTCACGCTTCGCTAACATTTTTTGAGATTAGCGCAATTTTTTACTTAATAAAAATTTTGTTCATTTTTGGGGTTCCATACCTTTTTAGGAAAAAAGGAACTCATATAAGATCACTTTGTTGTCCGTCCATCTGTCTGTCTGTCGGTCAAGAGCCTTTATTTCAGGAACGCTTGGAGATAAGGAGTTGAAATTCAAACCATATACCTAGATCTACGGCCTCATGCTTTACTGAAAAACAAAATGTACCTTTACTTTAAAAACGATGTCGCCGTTTATATGGCAAAAAACGCGTATTTCGACACTAAAAGGCAATAAAAATTAATACTTAGGTACTTTCAGTTAACCTACAATTATTAATTGATCTGGCAACTAGCATTTACGGTTAGTACTAGTTGAGCAACAAATTTGAAAACCATATATTTGTGGTTAAATCCAAAAAAGTAATATATCTTTTAAAAGGGATTAAAATTTGGTAATAAAGCTACTAGTTCAAGTGAGGTATCAGATGAAAGGGTTCTGGCTAAGCCAAGCCTGAATATCAGAAATAGCTCAAGGCCTCTAAGTTTTTACAGAACCCTCGGTGGGTGAGCTCGACTCGCGCTGGTCCGGTTTTTTTTTTCAAATTAAGTAGTTACCTGTATATAGGTCAACTCTACGTTTATGACTCTTCTTTTTGGTATGGCGTAAAGATTTTTTGAAACTTAACAAAATCGCATCTTGAGTGCAGTAACTTTATTATAATGCTTGAAATCATAATTAAAAATAAGAATATCTTAGAGGCCAGTGTCGAGGCAAAAGTCGAGCGGCGAGTCAAAGTGCAGCGTTAAGTTCCGCCACTTAACATGCAATACCTCCTGAATTTGAAGAAAATGAAGAACGTCGTGTCTTAACACGTGGTTCCCTTTGCGTACTCCTCCTAGGATGTGTACTGCACACAGCGTGCAGGACACAACTTTATAAAATTCAAGTGGCAAATAAGACTATCTAATGTGAAGGAAATCAAATCTACCTAAATTCACAAACCATAGACGGTTGTATGGAACCATATTTGTACATTGGATTTTGATTTGCAAAGCTCGGAAATCGAAAACAGTCATCTACCGGAACATGAAACTGTCGGCAGTATGTTTAAAGTGAAAATAGATAGAATAGAAACCAACACATAGATTTAGATCAAATATACAAAATAGTTTTCACTTGTGGTTTCGTTCTTGTGGTCAGATGGATTTAATTTGATTTTGTATATGATACATAATACCCTCCATGTGTTCGAGGAGGAGATTACCTCTTTCCTCCATCATAAATTAACTATTAGACGAGAAAATTCAAAATTATTACCAGAACCAGACCAGACCAGAACTTAGTCTCTGAATTAACATGTACAACCAAACTGGCACTTTACTGGCTTTGTAAAATAAGTCTAGATAAAAACAATCAATTTGAAATAAGAATTAATTAATTCGGGATGATCATATCCTTACATATCTTAAAATTTACTAGGTACAAATACTTGCACAAAATTCACGACTATTGAATGTATGTTGGTACAAAAATATTTATTTTACGTTTAGGATTGGAAGATTAAGAGTTAAAAACATGTATTTATACATTGAAGATAATAATAATAATAATAAATTTGATGATATATGACTCGTTGTATATATAGCAATACACTTTTTTTTTTGGCTTCACGCTGTATCCCGCAAATTTTAGGGTAGGCAGAGGGAGCCTAGTGTCAAGACACACCGTTACCTAATGTCCGCAGAATTCTAGAGGCATTGCGTTTTGAGTGGCGGAACTCAACGACACGCTTTTCCTTAACACCAGAGCGATAAAAAGAGAATATTAAATATTTCATTTACTCGAGCGGGAATTGAACTCACATCCTGTCGCGTATACAGTCTTTGCCGTACGATTGACCTCAAAACAGACATCACAGCTGCAAGTGTCAATACTAGGTAAAGAAATGTGATATATAGCCTTAAAATTACAGTAGCCTCGGTCCTACCGCTCGCCAGGACCACAGGTGCCAAAGGATTCTTACATGAATCTTGGCGGCGGGATTCAACTAGGCACTTCGCGGACCCTCGACGCAAGGAACTCATCCTTATTTATTGGTTAACTTGAGCGGACCTAAAAGTATGAAATATAAATATCCATGACGGATGCTAGTACAAAAAATGAAATATACATAAAATCATAATTTGAAACATAATTTTTAAGGCAATATTTAATAGCTTTACAGTAAATATTATACAAAACAATTATAAAGGAACATTTGGACCCGAGCAATTAATCGTGCCACCTGTCCCTTTCAACTTTCGAAGAATAATACCTCGTTTATCTAGCAATCGTTTTAAATTGATGCGAAAACTTTTATTGTTTTGCTTTCACTGCTAAATGAATGAAAAATACTATTTAAAGGGAATTCTTGTTACATTCTTTATTTAGACAAGGGGGAGAGTAAAAATCTGAATGTTAGCTATATATAAAAAACATAAACTTTTGTTATAATATCGCTAGGTATCCGCCCCCAGCTTCGTACGCTTGCGCTACACTAATTTATTTATTTAATAAACTTATTTGCGTTCGTCTTTTGATATATGCTTGAATTATATTTATAGTGATTTGTAATTTGAAAATTTTTCATTCTTTCATCATCGTTAACATTATAGTATTTTTAAAAAATATTATAAAAACGAAATAACCCGATTGTATAAAAGTAAGTATATTGAGTTCCACCACTCAACACGCAATACCTCGAAAAACTCGGCGGAAAGTGAGGAACTTATTTTATTATTATTTATACTTAATTTATTTTTATGTACTCGTACTACGACTCGTCCTAACTATAGAGTAAGACCGCTGTTGATAAACTAAACCTTTCTCGATTCCAGCAAGGATTCACCAAGGTTCGGTGGTTATTACTTTCTTAATCAATGTACCAACCTCCACCACTGATGATGCGAGCTGAAGACAAAAAAAACTCGACTAGAATTTAGTTTATACACTAAATAATCGCGTAGCTAAATCGGGCAAAGCCGCGAGCGGATCGGTAGTTTATATATTATATTTGTACGTTTGAATCTACTTTTAATTGGCCATATAAAATATATCTATATAAAAAATATTTTATATGACCAATTTAAGTAGTATTAGTTACACACACACTTACTAACATTGATACTATTTTAATATTTATTTCATAAAAATATATATTCTTTTTGTATAAATTGATATATATAAAAAGCAATCTTTATTTATTAGATATGTTCATAGTTATTTCAAGCAAATCCATAACATAAAAACATATTAGTAATTGTAAAGATTTCTTAAAATTATAATTTAAGTGAATAATATATTAATAAAATGGGTTTAAAAAAAAGGGAAATCAAATACAATTATATGGTAATTCTTTCACTATCTTCGTCTACAGCAGGAAAGCATTCATAAGGGAGAGACCGTCGCGAGACGCATGGTATTCAATTCACTATTGGATAACGGAGTTAGACATAATTTTTTCTCTTTTTTTTAATCTGAGAATTTCTGCGCTTTGGTTTTGCTTGTAATTGAATTCCTTTTAGAATACGAGCTTATGGTGGTAAGCAGCGGCTGCTCACTAGAAATTTGTTTCAGTAGGAAAATAAAAAGGTATCTTATTGGCTATCTATTATCTGTTACATATTAAAATTACTTTTTAATTTTTAGTAAATCTTGGCCCATAAATTGGGATATTTTAATAAATAAGTATATGTAAATTTATTAAAACGAAATAATAGGTGTTTTGGTTTTTTTTTTTTATGGAAAAGACACGGCAAACGAGCGTGAGGGTCACCTGATGGTAAGTGATTACCGCCGCCCACGACCCCGTGCAACCCCAGAG
>DWAE01000141.1:0-20767 GCA_018237945.1 Heliconius sapho
TATAAAAATTTAAAATATTGTATTTATATATATTTTTCCTAATATAATAGAAAATGAAACATATGAAATATACAAACATATTAATTTACTGCAAAAAATTATAACAAATGGTTAATTGTTTACGGCTATCTATAACCCTGTTTACAATCTGAGGTCTTTTTAAGTAAAAAAGATTTCGTAACTAACATAAAGGAAAAAATATAAAATATAAATCTACATACAGTTTTATCACTTATATATTACAAATGTTAAGACAACATAATGTACATATATTAGAATATAAAAATCGTAGTGTAAAATTTGAACTATACTTTTTTTAGAAAACATAAAAAATTAAACACAGGATTTAAACCAGTGTCACTGGGAAACGATAAAGTTCAAATTTTAATATGTTTTAAAAAAAAGTATTTTTCTTTTCTACATATGGAGATAACACTTTAAGCACGTTAAGTAATTAACTATTAACTATATATAAAACATTTTTACTGTTACTGTGTATTTAAATATACAGTAACTTTAAATCATTTTCAATACATGTCATCCTTTTATTTTAAATGTACGGAACATATCACATTCTACAATAAAAAAATGGAAATTTATTGTTTTTTTTGTACAAAAATAAATATTTATAACAACAACTACAAGGATAACAACAATAATAATTATAGTATTTTATTCATGTATTATTTAACTAAGGGTAGAGGAGATCAATAATAAGGAATAGAAAAATTTATTTATTTTACACTTAATATTAATAAATTTTAAATTATTTATCATAATATTATATTCAAAGGCTGCAAAATTCATAAAATATCCATCTTTGACGCGTAACTTTAACATAAATCATGTGTGACCAAAAAGCTTGGTCAAAATTTACAAAATATGTAATAAAAAAAAATAAAATAATGAAATCGCAAAATTATTCTTTTATGTTTTAATAATATTAATTGAAATAATATTTTAATCAAACATATATAACTTTTCAGTTACAATATATTGTATAATTTTTATTCTCATCTCATCTGTGTCCAATTATTCTTTTAATTTATTTGATATTTATACATACATATTTTCAATTCGCTACATATAACTTTTTATTTTTTCTTAACTGGCCTACAATTAAATGTTATATTTCCAAATCTAGCTGTATTACCTCTTATAACGATTCATAATCTGTATTTTCTAGCTTGATATGGTACGTGGATTTTAATAGTTAATGCACGAAATATTCGAATCAAGAGAATATTTTAGAAGAACATAAATTAATAATTAAATCATTTTTATTATTTGTTTAAAAATAAATCAATTATATATACATTGTTTTTGTAAATAAAACAATTTTGTATGGAAATTATGTAAGAAGTAATATTTAAATTCATAATGCGTAGTAGTTAAAGTATGTGGACTTAAGTAATACATTTAATTCATATTTTTAGGATAAATATCACAAGTATGTATAATGTATTAACGAGTCGAGCATTGGGCGTAAAAGTGTGAGTCAAAAAATATGCAGTGAAAGATTTCATTTGAAAAATATATTGTATTCTTTAGTTCTGGTTCAGTATTGAAATGGATTGTATCCTATACATAGAATGGTGGGAATAGAGGAAACTTAGTGTTAAGACACTTCCACTTTCCAATTTCCACCGAATTCTGGAGGCATTGCATGTTATGTGACGCAACTCGACGCAGCGTTTTGTCTCGATACCAAAACGAGGAAATGAAAGTATTACATATTTCATATCTGCGAGTGGGAATGGAACCCACCACCTGTCGCGTTTACAGACGCACACTTGTGACTCTGTACCACGACTGCCTTGTACAAAATTACCTTTAGAATTGTGAATAACACGTCCAGCGTAATGGGGCACTAGTTTATTTAAATTTATACAAATTCAAATTCATGAATTGGATAGTATTTTTTTAACAAATATTAGTGGTACTAACTTGCATTTTTGATATACATATTGAACCAGAACCAAAAAATATTGACTTGACTATGAGATTCATCTATCTTCAAGACAATGTAGCAAAACAGGCTGTATAAGCATACAAAATATAGTAGCGAATGTATAAGATCTGTGTATATATATATATTAGATAATACTATTTCTTCCAACGCATTTAGAACACGCTGTATACACATCCGAATGTGCGTCATGGCTACCTTTGTAGTGACAAACTATATGTACTAGTTTTAAATTTTCCCTTGTAAATAACTGTAAATAATATCTATCGTATTCAATAAAACCCACATTGGATATTTTTTCACACGACACGCACTGTACTTGGCCTTGTACAATTTTTTTGATGGACTCGAGTATATTTGGGACTATTGACCTTGATAGCTCGATTTTATGATCTAAATTCCAAGTTTGGAATATAATTCGTTCCTCGCGACTCCTATAAGGATTTATTACGTGTTCACCGTCGTAAGAGCATTTGTCATTGTTCCACAGACCACCGCATAAGAAAAGACCGTGTTCGTTACAAATACTCAAATTTTTATTTTTTCTGTTAAAGTAACCCTCATTGTATTTATTAGATTCGAGAAGTTTCCGTAAGTCTAATAGGAACTGATCGATAAGTTTCTTACCGCGTCCACTCTTCGAGTGTATGTATAGTTCGGACGACTGCAGCGCGCTTTTTGTTTTGTAATAATAGCCCCTCATACGTTCTTTCACTCGTTTGGACATGGATTGCTCTTTTGATTTTTCTGATGGTTCTAAACCTGAAATTTTTGTTAAAATATTTTTAAAAATTAATTTTATTTTAAAAGAAAGTAACACAAAGACAGAAAGTGAGGAATGGAGTGTCGTAGCACTAGGTTCCCTCTGCATACTCTTCTACGAGTATATGCGGAATGCAACATGGAGCGAAAAAAAAGAAGCAAATATTATATTAAAACATTTCTTTTATCTATTCATGTATTCCTTTTTCATAAAAAAATAAAAATTACTATTGTTAATAAAAATATAATTTTTTAACTAATATTGTTTTTTTGCACTTAATTATTGATGTATTTTTTTTTACGCATGTCATTAAAAATCAGCTTCAAAATAAAATATTTTTTATTATAATTATAGATATATTGATAAAATGGATATATTTTTTAATATTGCTTTAAATATATTACACGACACATGAAAAAAACATGATAATTTAAAATATATGAAACACAATATGTTTATTTATAATTATGAAGCCCAAACTCCCTCTTTTAAGTGAAAAATTCAATGCAAGAAATATTAATATAGCTTTTTAAAGTCTAATAATGGTTATCCTTGTTTTACTCTAATTATAAAAGTAATAGTTGTAGGTTTGTTTGCCTCACACCACCCAAAGTTGGTGTTAAGTTTCACTAATTAATGAATAAAAAAATGAGCAGTAAGTTGGAAATGGAGCTTCTCAAACTCTGCCTATGATGCTATGGTGAAGAAAATGTGAAGCTGATAATAATAGTCAAGTTATTGATAGTACCTTCAAACCAATCTGGATCTTGAGTTCTTTCACTCAATATAGTCTTTGCGTCACTGGCAGCAGCTATGTACTTTTGAAATACTTTAAATTTTTCCTTAAAATTTACATTAAGAAACTCTTTGGCAGCCATCCCGGTGTTAATATAATCTTGTTTACTTGAACGAATCATAGTATAGTAGTGGTCAAAGTCTGCAATAATTTAATGACTATGAAACTTTTTAATATTGAAAAGATTTTTTTTCTGTCTCTATATGTTATTGTTCACATATTTTGCAATACTTCTATTTATCAATTTAATTTTGTTCTTTTTCCTTATTCGCCAATTAAATTTTGTATAATAAAACATACCAGTTACCATTTTCTCATCTTCTTGTAATAAAATAAATAAAGTTTGTGATGGTAATGTCTTGAGATAATCATCATCATCCACCTGTGTACCATCTTCTGCCACAAAAAGTCGACAATTTGCGCAACTGACATTGAACTAAAAACCGACAATGGATTTAGGTCACGGCTAATAAATCAGGTCAAGGGAATGTAGCCTTGACCCATTAAGTGAATTTATCGCACAATAAGAAATAATACAATTCTATGAATTAAGCTATAATTGTATTAAGAAACTAATAATAATAATAACACACTTTAAGCATTTATATAAAGTATTTAAAACAAAAACTTTACTTACCCCTAACTTTTTGCACGATTTCTCTATAAGTTCTTCAAGATTTTCAGCGGCCACCCCTATTTTTTTCACTCTTTTAACATCTGTTACTTTATATCCCTTTTTCATATTTATATTATAATTTATGAGATTAAAATTATTACAAAAACAAAAAACAACCGCGCAGCAATTCCTTGGTCGACGGAGTACTTATTGTTGAAGCCTACTTCCGGTCCTACGTCAGTTTTTCCGCGATTTATGACATTTATCTTGACAGAAACGTTTCACTTTACGCAAGTTCCTATAAATATAAAGTCGTTATTAAATAAGCGAAAACTCTTTTTTATATAATAAATATTAATAAATACAACTAAATTTCCTAACATTGGTGCCATGAAGATGAGTCTACACACATAATCTTTAATCTAATACATAAAATTTTATTATAAATAACATACCGCAAGCGAAATAATTAATTTTTTTTCGGCTATTTTATGGTAAAAATTACATTTATGAAATATTTAAACTACCTTACTTTACTGTACTTATTATAAATTAGTCTAGAATCAAGATAATTAAATAAATTCATACGATGACAGCTACTTTTGGCGCTAAAACTTTGACAATTCATGAATTCACATCGGAATATCTCTAATTCTCTACTAGTATATTATAATTATTTATCATTTATGTATTATCGATGGTGTAGTATAAGAGTTGTAAATTTCTATTAAATTATATTATAATTATTTTTTTTAACATCACAACGATTCACATTAATTAGTTGAGCTAGCATTAAAATATTTTTTTAAAAATTGATTGTTAACAATATCATCGCCATTGGTGGTGAGATTGTATATCGTTATATCTAATATTGACATAATAAACTTATATATGAATTTAACAATGGGCTTAAAAAGGGGAGCTTTTATCGTAATCGAAGGTGTTGATAGAACTGGTAAAACCACCCAGGCTAAGAAACTTGGTAAGTATCATTAATAAAACATTATTTATATGATCATATAAACAATATATGATTTATATAAATAACAAGAAAATTATTGATACATGTTATATGAATCTGTTTTGTAGTTTGTAAGTAGAATAGCTTTTTACTGTAACAAGTATAAAACTACTATAGAATATTATTTACTTACTTTTATAGTTAACAATAGAATTTCTTCTCCAAATTTATTTTGTACATCAATTTTGCTGTTAAATTGTTTTGATTTCCGTTGTTCTGGTAAGATAAAGCACACTGTTGAATTCTCCCAACATGCAATGTTTCAAATTCTTACAGAAATAAAAATGATGTCTTTGCACTAGTTAGTATCTCTCTCTGCCTTCCTTTCGGGAAGAAGCATGAAGCTGTTGTATACAGCTGCGTTTAGTAATATTGTCTTACTTTATTAACAATTTTTCTTTTTATATTTTAGTGGAGACCTTAAAAAACAAGCAAGTACCAGCCGAATACATGAACTTTCCAGACAGAAAAACTAATATAGGTGAAGTCATTAATAGTTACTTAACATCAAAGGTTAGTTGTTCCCTTAAATACTTGGTAAATAATACACATTTCTTATACAAGAGTATATCCTACTATGGGACTTACATATACTGAATTTCATACCTACCAAGACCTGATAGATTGAAACATAGCTAAACACTGGAATTCTTCATTCATGCTACTATAACACTACAATGGAAGTTCTGCTAGTGGGGTACTTTTGTCTTCAAGGTGGCCCAATCCTGTAAGGGTATAAACCTAATTTTTTTTTTCAGAATGATTTATCTAATGAAGCTATACATCTCTTGTTTTCTGCAAACAGATGGGAAAAAGTTAACTATATAAAAGAAAAGATACTAAACGGTGTAACTGTTATTGTGGATCGGTATTGCTTTTCTGGTGTGGCATATTCTGCAGCAAAAGGTAAACTCAATTGCTTTTTTTTCCTATTGTTGGCAGTTAAGACACCCATTTCCCAGTTTTTGCATAATTTTCAATGCCATGTTTTGTCAACCAGACTGGGGAAATTAAAATAAATATTATCATGAGCGTATATCCTATTGTACAATACTTTCCCTATTTTCCGCCGAGTGCTCGAGGGACTGCTGATTGGGGAAACTCGACACCGAGCTTTGCCTTGTTAGCAGAGTGGTATATGAAACCACAACTATTGTCTATAGTCGCACCCTTATACATGCCTCCCTCGCCACTATGGCCTCCAGAAATAAAATGACTCCATTTTAACATTTGTATTAAAGGTCTAGATTTGGGTTGGTGCAAAAAACCAGATGCTGGATTACCCAAACCGGACAAAGTGTTTTTCTTCACTCTGCCGTTGGAACATGTACAACAGAGGAATGGCTTTGGAAGTGAAAGGTATTTTTGAAATATTCTGAATATTAATAACATTTTTAAAATGTTATTCTATACTTAGGAAAGAATTATTTTTTAAAACCCAAAATTTAAACTTAGCTGGATTTGTTTTGATACATCTAAAAAGTATGCTGAATATTGTTTTGTAACTTATAATAAAATATTTAGCGACAGTTGACACGCTGTATCCCGTACACTGCAGGGTAGGCAGAAGAAGTGTTAAGGACACTCCGTTCCCAACTTCCTGCCGAATTCTGGAGACAGGCGTGTTGAGTGGCAGAACTCATACCGCACTTGTCCTCGACACCAGAACAAAGAAATGGAAATATAAATTTAAGTAAATATTTCATCTCCTCAAGTGGGGATCGAACCCACAACCGGCCGATTTTACAGTCACATTTTGTGCCCCTGCGCCTCGACTCGCCTAAAAATACTTATACATTATTTACAATTCTTTTAAAAATATAAAAAAAATTGGAAACTCCCAAAAAGAAGAAATGATATTTTATTGATAAAATAAATAACAATTTCTTTAAAAAAATACTATTATGTTATAGGTATGAGGTGCCTGAATTTCAGAAGAAAGTGACAGCCACATACATGAAGCTAAAAGAGGATAATTGGGACATGATAGATGCCAACGGGTAATTTTTTTGTAGCTTTGCATTCTATTCCACAGAGGTGTAGACAGCGCGAAACTAGTGTTAAGACACTCTTATCTCTCATGTCACCCTTTGTCTAAATAGTAGTGCCTAAAATGAAAACAATTTGTTTTATCAAGTGGGATTCGAACCCACAGCTGTCGTGTTTACAGTCAGAAACCGCACTGCTGCCCCACATCTATAAGATACATTTTACAAATTATTTCTTAATTTTACAGATCATTGGAGGTGATACATAGAGAATTAGTAGAAAAGGTGTTATCAATTGTAAATGGTGTTGACAACAAACCCATTGAAAAAATATGGGTATAACAAAAAAAAAACAGCATTGTGATATTATAATAATGGCAGTAAATTTGTATAGAGAATATTTTTGAATGAATATAATGAAATAAATAAATCATTATTTTAAATGTTTATTTCTTTTGAATACATTCTAATAGAAGTTTTGCTCCCTGTGACGACTGTTGTTTTAATATACTTGAATGACTTTTGACTTTCTTTATCAGTTTATTTGCGATGCTTTCATTGTTTTCAATTAATTTTAATACGAAAAAGCAACCTCTGTTTGTAGGCAGCCACACCTTTAACTGAAAAAAAAACTTGTGATAAAAAATTGATAAATAAAAACAAATTTTGTTTTAGTTCAATAGCGTAATGTGGCTTATAATTAAATATTACTTATTCCAATAAAAAAATGTATATTTATAAATTAATGCAAAATAATATAATAAAATTACACAAAATCATGAAAATTATAAAATAAAAATTATCATGAACAAAAATTGAGCATCAATTAAACAAACTTACAGTTTGCTCCTCCATATTCTCACAAATGGCTTCACCCAATGAACAAGTTGAAGTTTTATCTAAAATGGACAACTTTTTCAGGCACATGTGAATGCCAGCATCTTCCACTGCCAATACATCGTTATCATTCATTTTGACCGTCCAGTCCGGCTGGCAAATCACTTTTCCTAGTGATTCTAATATTGATTTTGAAGAATCTATTTGAAAAACAAATAAATTAGAAATCATTTCCAATCTCAATGAAATTGATATTTTTTGTCAAATTGAGAACCTCTTATTGTTAAGTTGTATAAAATGCCAAAAACTGTAACAAATACTTTTCTGATAACTACATATAGAATATCGGTTCTGCCGAATGCGAGATTTTCGCAAACAAATCCATACAGATCAAACTGAGAACCTCCTTTTTGTAAAAGTCGGTTAAAAATGAATTTATTCCACTCCATTAGTCACTTTAGAAATATATCATATCAATTATGCTAGCGGTTTATCTTACAGTATTGTGATTTATTTATAAGAGATATTTATAGAGATATACGGTGTGGCGGACTTCCTTGTAGAACTAATAAAACTGAATGTTTCTGTAGTACAATGTAATTACAAATATTTAACTATTTAAAGTACTACAATTGTGTAATTACTGTCATTTTATTATTTAAGGCTTACTAAGAATCAAACCGTAATATTATATAGCCTAAAGCAACTCTTCTAGAATGTAGCTTTCATACAAAAAAATGTAATAATAAATAATATAAACAAAAGCGATAATTTTTTTTTTACATTATTGAACTGCAACTCGAAACAACAAAAAATATAACAACAAATTATACATTAACATAGACTTCACAAATATCAAAATTAACAAATATACCTTACCAATAGACAAAACAGCGACTGCCAACAACATATTAGACTTATTACTGAGCCAAAACTGAGGGTCTGATTCCATATCAGTTTTCAATAGAGGCAGTACACCCTCCCGGAGCTCGGACACTCTGAGCTCTGCGTCTTTTTTTGACGTACCACTTTTAAAGCCTTCTTCCAAGAATTTTATGAAACTGGGATGGAATGCCGCTGGATCTTTTGGTTTAACTAACCAATGTAAGGTCTGCCAAAAAATATATTGTCGATTTATTTTAAGATAATTTATAGTATATTGCAAATATGATTATGTACACTGTACTATATCAATTATTTTGATAAGCGAGAGGACATGTGTGTGAATGAATTTGTCTTGAATTGCACACATTGAAGTTGCACAAGCGCAATGCCACACTTGGCCACACCAGAGCTAAGAAATCAAAATATTTTTTTATTTCTAACCTAGATTGAGCCAACAGTACAGCTATAATATTGTATTGTATGTATATAACAATGGCATTGATTAAAATAGATTTTTAACTGTAAAATTTACTAAAAGAGTCATAAAGCCATATCTATATACACAGAGTGTTTTTGTCAGCACTACTTTAAACGAACAGTTTTAACTTCTGTATAACTCTGTATTCTGTATAACTAATACAATTAAAAAATATTTATTTTCTCAAAAATTAAAAGTGATGTTTTCAAACAAAATAAATAATAAAATTATCGTTGTAAAATAAAACGCCAATTGTCAATATAAACATTTGTGACATAAACCTACTGTTGAGGTTTCTTGATATTTTACCATAGGGTAAAATATTTTAAATATTTCAACAGCATATATATGCTGTTCCCGTAAAAGGAGCGCTGATACTTCTACCTTGTATATACATAAAGGATGTTAAACAAACATAAACTCACCATATTACCCCAATGATCAGCAGCTACATCCTTCAGATTAGTTGCAAGGGTTGATACAATTGTTTTCTTTACTAGGACCGTATCATCAACCGAGTCAAAGATGGCTATCAACAAACGGTACCCAGTCTTATGTTTACTCAGCGGCAGTACATGTTCCTTTACCACTTTAAGTATAGTCTAAAAAGATATAATAATTGATTTATTTATATTAGTTATATTCATAATCAAAAAAAATTTGTATACATACATTTTTAGATACACTTATAAGTGGTATAAAAATGTAAGAGTACATAACGGAAAATGGATTTAACAATTTTACATTTTAAGCTGAGCATATGGCTTACTGGTCAAAGCATCTGGGACTTCAAAGAGGCACAGGGTTGAGTCCTGCTAAATACATAATAATTATAAGTTATTAAAAGTTATTTACAATAATTACCTTTTTATCTTTGTTAGTACCTTGCCAAACACACAAGCTGGCCGCATTTACTCCTGGCAGGGAGTTGCTTAGAGGCACTATAAGTGGACTCAAAGTAGAGATCAGTTCAGCTTTGTCTTCTGGACTACATTCCCTAATATAGTCATACAGAACTGAATGCAGCAGTCTAAAAAAAGCAACATTTCATTTATAACAGACTTATGTTACATAAACACCTACACTTATAATAAATTTCAGCTTCAGCTGAAATTTTTATTTGATAGAAAGTTCTAATCTAAAATTCTAGTGGTTTGAATAAAAACATTAAAACAAAAATCTAAGAAAGCTATATGTTATATTACATCATGTAATTAATTTCTATTCATCGGCTCCTCTCATCGGAATATGTCATATTGTATCAATATATAAATCTTATTTAATGCCGTTCAACTAAATTGTAATAACTAAACATCAGATATGGAAATGTATGTAATTCTATTTTAGTAGTGTTATTGCATATTTTGGTACTTTTTCATTGATAGTAATTTTCAGTTAGTTCATTTTGGCCAGTCATGGTGCTGGGGCACAAAGTGTGACTGTTAAATCGACTGGTTGTGGGTTTGATCCCCACTTGAGGAAACAAAATATTTACGTTATACAATATGTATATGTATTGTATAACGCATAACGTCTAACATGTATGTATACACATACATGTAACTAATGAAATTAAATGCTGTTTTGTACAAAAATCTCGATCTCAAAGGAATAAAGGAAATGATGCATTTATCAACGGCATCGGACAAACACTGCTTAAAGAAGGTTCTGCAGAAATGGCGCCAAATTTCATACTCTATCTGGTAAAGTTAATTGACTTTAAAAGGTCTTTTTCAGATTTCATATTAAGTTTCTTTAGTGCATACTTGTATGCATACTTTGGTATTTTGATAGTGCATATAATCCAATGTCTAGTAATAACTAAGAGGCTATAACTAATTAAAAGGTCCTACTCACTCTCCATCATGTAAATTTTTATCCAAAATGCGTTGTATATTAGCTTTGCAGGATTGCAAAATAGCTGATTTCATTTCAGGACTATCTTTGTATGCATCACTTAATGTTTTCACTTTTTCATCTTTTGTCTAAAATTGATTAAAAAATGTTAATATAATAGCAAGCTTTTTATTTTCCATTCATTGACAATTTATATAACAATATTTTTCATTTATCTATGTCACTTTATTTTAATACTCATTTATTTCTTTATTTATTTATACTTGCAGGGCTGTACTATTTATGATATAAAAAAAAATTAAAATTATGCAATAATTTTGATATTTAATATTTTCATTTATCCATTCTGGTGCTGAGGCAAAATGTGTTGTTAAGTTCAGCTACATGAAATGCGATGCCTCTAGAATTCCCCCAAAAGTGGGGAGTCAACTGCCTACCCTGTTGCATGCAAGATGCACTACATAGGAAAAGAAATTTATAACAAAAAATAAATCAGCGTCACATTGTATCCCGCACCTATCTCCATTCCCACTTTGCACAAAATTTATAGAGGTATTGCATGTTGAGTGGTGCGAATAAGCACATCGCTTTGCCACTACAATAAATTTATAAAATTACATTAAAATGCTTACATTCTTATACATATCTCCATAAAACTCTTGTTGCATATGGTGTTTTTCCTTCTTAGTCGCAAATTCACCATAAGCAAAATCAAGAACAGGAGCACTTATTGTGTGAGATGCTAACGATACTATATGTCCAAATAGCTTTTTAATAACTTCATGCCGGATATAATCTGTGCCATACTTTAAAATGCGCTTTACAGAATGGTGGGCGTATTTAGATTGCATCATTTGCACCATAATGTCTAACACTTCTTCAGTTATTTCATTCCTTATATCTTCTTCGCTGTGTTTGAGTAGAACTTGGATAACTCTGCTTAAGTCATGTGTTAGAGCAATTGACTTGTATTGTCCCTTGATTAAAATGTGTAACTCCTTACAGGCTTTTATTCTAAAATCTTGCTTTACAGTTTTTCTAAAAATACATTTTTAGATTAGGGTCTAAATATAGCAAATATATAGTGTTTATACTAAAAATAAAGTACAAAAGTTAAATATGTAATTAAAACATGTTTTTAAAATAAATCAAACCAAAAAATTCAGCTAAAATTGTTAAAGAAATTAACTTTTAATTAACTTTACCTTTGTATTTGAGCAGCTAGTAATTTTGCTTTATGAGAAATTTCAAATATTTCTGCAGTAGCCTTTGCTTTTCGTCTTTCAGTTCGAAGAGTCTTTTTTTCTTTTTTCATTTCTGACCATTTTGGTTTTTCTCCATCTCCAGTCTTATTTTTCGAAAATTGATCTTTGTTGGGTTTCCCTTTAAGACCAGGTTTGTTAAATTTTTTCACATTTTGGGCACCATTTTTATCGAATTTTTTCTTAATTATTTTTTCTCCTTTTTTAATTACAGTTTCCTTAGGTTTACTCATGTTATCTTGATTAGCGGGGTTAAAGTGTACTTTCTTCTTTTTAGAAGGTGATATCTCAGCTTCCACGCTCTTTCTTTTCATCTTCTGCATACTTTTATGCGGTAAAAAAGGTTATTTCACAATATTAAAATTTCTTTAGTCTTCACTTCAATGTTTTGAAACTTTGTTGTAAAAATATATAACTTTATTAAGAAAAGGAACTAAGGAAATAGTATGGTATGGTTCTTTGATTATGGCGTTCCGAGCGTGCCAATTGAAATAGTAAATTATTTTATATATCTACACGTGCAGTCTTCGGCACATTGTTTGACATATTTTTTATAAACTGGTATGTCAATGTCAACTCAGTTCAGTTTTTTTATATACAGTTGAATATTAAAGAAATACTGTTCCTCATAGTAAAATCGAATTTAAGCAAAAATAATTTAATAAATGTGAAATATCAATCTAAAATATTATATTTTACTAGCAACCTACATAATAATTGATTTATTGCATATCTTTAACAATATCAAATTTTCAATTACCTTTCAGGCATATATTGAAAAGTAAAGCTTCAGCTTTAATTAAATAAAACGTATTTATAGCAGTTTTGTTGAACAACATTTTTTATAAGCCAATTGAAATTGTTTAATTTTTAGAATTTTGTACTGTTTCAATATATTGTTGTTAGAGATTATCTTACACGTTTTTCATCATCAAAAGTTAAGTTGAATTAGCCAAAAGAAATGAATATATAAATATATTAATTTCTTCGCTCTGATGTCTATAAATACATATTTCACTGAATCTTCATAGAATCTTCATATAAATATTTGATTTGTACGACGAGCGTTCGCCAGGCATGTACTTGACTCGATAAATTGATAGAAAGCAGTCGATATAAATTTTTAAGGTTTATTACCTCAACTCATCAAATTTTAAATAAAAACTCAGAACACTGTTCTTTGTAGTTTATTATTTACTATTAAGATACGTTCCGTTCCGTTCAATAAACATATGAAATGTCACTGTCAAAAATATTCAATAAATATTTTATAACTGTAAAATACTCTTAAATTAGCTTAAATTTAAATTCAATTTTCAAATATTCGTTCCACTTTTTATATGAAATATCTATATATACTTCATAGTTAGTAGGTGTAATATAACAATAAAGTTTGAAAAAATATTTCGCCATTATGGTAGATGTTATGATAAATAAATATTTAGAGACTCAATTAGCTATTGCCAAACAAAAACAAGAATACAAAAAAACTGTTCAAAGTAGTGTTTCAGAAAAAAGTAAGGTAACAGCTGAAAGAATTTCTAAAAAACAAGATAAAGAAGGTCAAGGAAATTCGAAACAGAGATGTGGTAATAAAGTTTTTGATTGTCAAGCTAGTACACCTTTAACAAAAACAATAGATGAAGATGAAGATTATTTACCATCATGTGATGAAGAAGAAGATGTTTACTTTTCTGCAGCAGCAACTACATCACGACCGAGAAAAAATGTAAAAAAAATTATAGATGATGGAGGTAAAAAACTTTATAATGAAAGGATAAAGAACTGGAGAAACAGTTTAAAAACTGCCTTATTAGGTACATATGATGAAGCGTATTGTTCTGCCGATATACAATATGTTCTAGATGATTTTGAGGCATCAGAAGAAAATCATGAACTTCAAAATGGCCTTTGTATACCAAATTATATTTGGAAACGTCTTTATGCTTACCAAAAGGTTGGAGTGAAATGGCTTTGGGAATTACATCAAGTTCAATCTGGGGGCCTGCTAGGGGATGAAATGGGGTTGGGTAAAACTGTTCAAATTATTGCTTTCTTAGCTGGATTATCTAAGAGTGATAGTGGATCATGGGGAGGACTAGGTCCTACCATAATTTTAGCTCCTGCCACAGTTATCTATCAATGGGTATCACATTTTCATTATTGGTGTCCAAATCTAAGGGTTGCTGTCCTCCATCACTCAGGTTCACATGGTGGAAATCACCAAAAACTTATTAGAGAACTGCACTCTTCACATGGAATATTATTAATAACATATAATGGGATTGTTAAGTATATCAAAGATTTGTTAACCAAGAAATGGCACTATGTCATTTTAGATGAAGGACATAAAATAAGGAATCCTGACACTCAAGTGAGTAAACTTGTAAAAAAATTTGATACCCCTCACAAAATACTTATCACTGGATCTCCTATGCAAAATAGTTTACAAGAATTGTGGTCTTTATTTGATTTTATGAGGCCAGGTTTGCTGGGTACTTACAATGCATTCATGGATCATTTTGCAACACCCATAACACAAGGAGGATATGCTAATGCCACTCAACATCAAGAAGCTACAGCATTAGAGATTGCTAAAGCACTTAAAAATATTATAACCCCTTATATTCTACGAAGAACAAAAGCTGAAGTACAAGAACATATTAAATTACCGGAAAAAAATGAACAAGTTTTATTCTGTGCTCTTACTAGAGAGCAGCGAGATTTGTATATGGGATACCTAATGGGCAGCACTGTTCGTAGCATCCTTGATAAAGATTCCAAATTTGGTGATCCATTTCGAGCTAGGGTCTTGGTTGCATTAACTACTTTAAGAAAAATATGCAACCATCCCGATTTATATCTCTATGAAGCACATGATGATGATGAAGAAATAGATGAAGAATCATTTGGAAATTGGAAGAGATCTGGCAAAATGTCAGTAGTGCATTCTTTACTTAAAATATGGTTGAAACAAGGCCATAGAACATTAATATTCTCTCAATCCAGGGCAATGCTTTGCATTTTAGAACAGCATTTACAGAAACATAAATTTGAATATTTGAAAATGGATGGCAGCGTAAATGTTGCGCAAAGACAAAATTTAATAAAAACTTTTAATGAAAATACTAAATTTTTCATTTTTCTGGCTACTACAAGAGTTGGTGGTCTTGGTGTTAATTTAACAGGGGCTGATAGAGTTATTATTTATGATCCAGATTGGAATCCAGCCACTGATAACCAAGCTAAAGAAAGAGCATGGAGAATTGGTCAGCAAAGAAATGTTACTGTGTACAGGTTATTGTCTGCTGGAACAATTGAAGAAAAAATATATCAAAGACAAATATTTAAAAATTTCTTAAGTAATAAAATATTAGTTGATCCAAATCAAAAAAATGTTTTAACTACAAGCAACTTACAAACTTTATTTAATCTTGAAGATTTTAATTATGAAGGAGATACTGAAACAGCTACCCTGTTTAAACATACAAAAGTAACCTTACCCACTAAATTACCACATCCTAAAGGAAAAATTAAAGATAAAACCTCAAATAATCTCTCATTTTCAAAAGAGAAGTTAGAAGCTATGAAGAGAAAAGCTAAAGAAATTAGTATGAAAATAATGAAGGGAGAGAAAACTTCTACATTGAATATCAATCAAAATGACCCACGTGAAATGTATAAAAAGAAAAGGGAATTAATACTCAATCCACCTAAAATTGAAGAACCGGAAACCAAAAATGTAGTAGATGATCAAGTCACTAATACACCTTTTGAAAATATTCTTTCAGAATTAGACATTGTGTCCAAGCACACAAAAAATAATTATGAAGAAAATTTACTTAGAGATGTCTTAAATTCTGAAATGGAAATCGACAAAGATCTCGCAACGCCAGCAGTCTCCCAGAATATTGATAAATCTGAAAATGAAAACGAAGAAACAACGGAACTTCCAACTGAGCAAGAGTTTAATATGAAAAATAAAAAATCTCGTAAAAGAAGACGTTCGATTTCAGAGTGTGAAATTGAAAATTTAATAAAAGTAAAAAAAGCTAAAAATAAAAAACATAATAAAGATAATAAGCTTACTGATGATGATTATGTTTTGAGTAAGCTCTTTGCGAAATCTGCCGTTAAAAATGCTTTACAGCATGACGTAGTTGTAGGCTTAGCCGAAAAAGAAAAAAGACATAAAATAAAAATGGAAGCAATTAAAATTGCCAAGAAAGCTGTTAAAGCTATTAGAGTTTCTACTAAATAAATATTTATTAAATAAACTACATTGTTTCATTTTGCGTTACATGTAAAAAGAAAATGAAAAAAAAAAGCCTTTATCAAAGTAAAACATTGTTAAAATAATGATTATTTTTTTATTTAAAATCGACTTATTTATGATACAATTATATTGTTAGGTAATGAAAATGAAATTAAATATTAGAAAGCTGTATATGCTATATACATATATAGTATTTTGTACTCGTATTTATTTGTGTTGCTACATTTTAAAAATGGCATTTTAATAATCATTTTGCTTGTTTTTGAGTGCAACATTTTTAAATGAATGTCATACAAATACTGAAATTGTGGATACTCCAAAAATATATATTTAGTGGTAAATGTAACGATAAATTTGTGTTATTTTTGTACAATTCGACTTTTTTTGGGTAACTAATATTAGCGCCTTTTCACAATATGTTATGTGAAATTAAATAATTACTGTTGTCATTTCACACGGGAGCCGTGGGACTAATTGAGATTAGGCTTGGAAATATTTTGATTAGATCTCACAACGATCTTGGATCTAAAATGTCTGGTAGAAGAAAACCTCCTCCTCCAGGCTTTAGTTTCAAGCCGCAGGAAGAACAAGTCACTGTGTAAGTAAAATGCTATTCTCATATATTACATATTTATTTAAGTCACTATACATACATGCGAATGAATACTTTACATATTTAATATTTTAGTTCAATCAATGTAAATTATAATTCAAATATTTATTAATTTTATTTTATATTTTATCATTACTTATAGGTTATCAAGTAATTCTTTTCTGACCTTGTTATTTAAATTTATATAGATTTTCGAAATCTAATAAAAAGTATCTATCAAAATGAAGTATATTTATTTAATACAGTGAAGTTTCCATAGTTTTATAAATTTTAGGAAAGATAATTTTTAAATTGACTTGTTATAGAACTCCACCACGGAATTTAGACAAACAAACAACAATCACAGTAGATGATAAAACATTTACAGTCCATGCTGATGATTTGGTTAAAATATGCGACCTTGGCCGTGGGGCTTATGGCATAGTGGAAAAAATGCACCATAGGCCCAGTAATACCATAATGGCTGTCAAGGTATATTTAAATATTTGTTATAATATTTTGTTGATATCAATACTATAGGTTAATGTTTAATTGTAAATATATTATTTGTGGCATCAATGCTCCCTCATGGAATGATTATGACCTAACTTTCAAATCCAATAACAAGATCCGTACAGCAATTATTGGATAACTCCGAACAGAGAATCCTAGTGAGATATTCAAGGTTCAAATTCTCGACATTCAAGCAATTTTTTCGTAAAAACCAAATACTGTTTATGACTTTTTAATCTCCTCTGGTTGAATGTCTTAATGTAACTCTTTATTAGCCCAGGGGCACAAAGCTCAAGGGGGTTGTGAGTTCCAGACCCCATTTGAGGAAAATAAATTTTTATTTAAATTTATATTTTCATTTTTTCGCTCTGGTGTCGAGGCGTAGCTCGGTGTTGAGTTCCGCCACTCAACACGAAATGCCTTCAGATTTTGGCGGAAAGTGGGGAACAGAGTGTGTTAATACTAGTTTCCTCTGCCTACCCTGCTGTGTGCACGATACAGCATGAAGCTGATTTTTATTTTTATCTATTTAACAGAAATGAGACATTGAGTCTCGAACTGACGTATTGAGTGACGAACCTCATAGCCGCGCTTTGTCTGCCTACAAGAGGAAATCAAAATAATTCCCTCTAAATGGAAATCGAACTCACGACCACTGCTGTGATGCTATACCGGTGTACATTTATGGTCCCTTATATTGCATAAAGATTTAAAACTCTTAAACTTATTTTTAAAATCTTTCAATTACTTTTTGAACTTTTTAGAGAATCACAGCATCCTTCAATAGTCAATCTCTGGAGCTTAAACGCTTGTTGATGGATCTCGATGTTTCAATGAGGGCAAGTGCGTGTCCCTACACAGTACATTTCTACGGTGCCATGTTTAGAGAGGGAGACGTATGGATCTGTATGGAGGTGATGGACATGAGCCTGGACAAGTTCTACACAAAAGTTTATAAGAACAACAAAACAATCACTGAAAATATTCTCGGCAAAATTGCATTTTCAGTCGTTAGCGCCCTCCATTACCTCTACTCAAAGTTAAGAGTTATCCATAGAGATGTGAAACCTTCAAATATATTGATAAATCGAAAGGGGGAAGTGAAGATGTGTGATTTCGGCATTTCTGGTTATTTAGTGGACTCTGTGGCGAAAACTATTGATGCTGGCTGTAAACCTTACATGGCGCCAGAGCGTATCGACCCGAGCGGCAATCCCGGACAGTATGACATACGCAGTGATGTTTGGTCACTAGGCATATCGATGATAGAATTGGCCACTGGCAAATTTCCTTACAACACTTGGGGCACGCCGTTCGAACAATTGAAGCAAGTAGTCAAAGACGACCCTCCCAGTCTTCCAAGTGGCCAGTTCTCGTCAGAGTTTGAGGATTTGATTACGAAATGTCTCAAAAAAGATTACAAACAGCGGCCCAACTATGATGCCCTGTTGACGCACCCGTTTTGCCTCGAACACAGCCAGAAAGAAACGGACGTGGCCTCCTTCGTCCAGGAGACACTGGACCTGCCCGATGATTCCTAGTGATAAGTTTTTGTTTTCGTACCTACAAGTACAAGTGTTTAGTAACTAACAATAGTGTAGAGAGCATAAAAATTGTTATTAACATTTTGTTTATGGCGAATATGAAGGTTAGTCATTTCAAAATTTATTTGATGTCCATTACCATAGTATAAAAGGAAATCGTCGAATATCGTAAGAGTAAATATTGTACGTAAACGCTAACCTCAAAAGTGGCCTATGAATGAGGATTTAAGGCCTTATAATGTCTACTATAAAACAATAATGACCGCATCATCCTTTGACGTTGCGACACATTAATATACATCACAAGTTAAATTAGTTCAAATAAAAATATTTCTTTGAATTATCTTTTCATTGCTCCCCAAATATGAATGTAAAGAAGACAGTAACTACGAGAATATTATTTATTTAAAAAAGAAAATGAACAGTTTCATTGAATAAATTAAGTACAAAAAGGTGTAGTAATGTAAAGAGTACAATTTCCCTTACAACTAATGTGTCAGCCGTCCAAAATGGCGTCGTTACTCGTTACATATAAATTCTACTAAAGCGTAATTGACTAGACACGAGAGCAGCTTCAAAATGGCGAGTTCATCCCCAGCTTTGTACCGAAGTCAAGCCGAGCTCGTCTCTGATTGCGCGCGTCCACCCTGGAAATTATATATCATTTATATATTTGAGGCCACTCGTGACGCAAGGGCACAGACACGCGACTATGAACCCTCACATTTTGTGAGGGTGAGTTACGCTAGCAAAATATTTAATTTCATCAAAACATCTCATACAAAAGGAACTTAATTAGTTTTAATTATAGCTACAAACTTCATCCTGTGTTATTGTTGTGGGTGTACTATAGCTTTTTACGGATATATTTGTGTAAATGTTGTTTTTTTTAATTTTTCGGGGCAAATTTTTTGTAAGCAAAATTTCTGGGGCGGGCACCAAACTATTTTGGGGTGGGCACGGACCCCTTCCGCTCTCCCTACGCCTTCATACTTACTTAATCTCCTGCCACTTGATAAGTTCATTCAACAACAACACCACCACTAAAGACAGTGCATATCCGACAGCGAGAGGCGTGGTTAAAAGCGGCCGCCATTCACACAGCGACCACGTGTCACAGTCGCCGTAGCGGACACTCAGCATGGTCGTTGTGAAAATACTTTGAGATAATATCCTGAAACAACAGGTTTTTATTTAGTTATGTCGATATTTTTATATAGGGGAATCATTTATTTTTGTGTCTCTGTAGGATCATTCTTAGCAATTTTTTTTTAATAATTGACACTCGTATAAATCTCCCAACAGAAACTATGATTATTATTATTTTTTTTTATGGAAAAGACACGGCAAACGAGCGTGCGGGTCACCTG
>DWAE01000142.1:0-20740 GCA_018237945.1 Heliconius sapho
GGTGCGGGGGCGAGGAACGCAGGGGGGGCGTAGGGGAAGTTCCCTCCTCCGGCCAGGGCGAACACACTGCTTGGGGTGGACAACGGTGCCCCTTGAGCCAACGATGCCAAGGACGAAAGGTGCGGGTGTAATGAAGTCTTCAGCGATTCGAAGTCATCGCGCACCTGGAAGTGTTTCTGTTTTTATTAAATTGAATGTACTGAATTATATCTTATACAGTTAAATATCGTCATTTAAAATTTCTGGATTTATCAACCTATGTACTTTAACAGTCTTACTATATATTACTATTTTGGAGTATAGGTTATCATTTTGAAAATGTTAAAGTAGTTTTGCAAAATGAAATTGAATCATATACCTATTAAATATATTCATTTAAGTATAGTAAAAAGATAAAGGACTTGGGAAAATGGTGAACGGAAGTGCCTTAAGGTTCCCAGGTTCCCGCTGCCTATGTGCGAGATAGAGCGTGAAGAAAAAAATAAACATTTTTTTAATACTAATTTTAAGAGAGGTAACCGAAGACAAAAATGTAAGCAAACTAAAGCTAAATAAGTCATTGCAATAAATATAGCTACTCTCACTTTCAACTCGCGTTCCATCGGCCGCGGCGAGTTCCTCTGATGAGTATGGTTCAGCTGGTGGTTATTTATTTGATGGTTCATGGTGCTATGATGGTTTATATTATGATGGGGAGGATGAGGCTGGTGTATCGGCGCCAGAGGCGGCTGATGGTTGGTCGGGGCGTCCCGACCTACTCCCTCGTCTGAACTCTCACACGATTGATCCCCGGAGGACTCGCCTTCGGACCGCGCTGACTGTGGAAATATATTTTTATTAGATACTGGATATTATTTTATTGGGCTTTAAAGACGCAAACGTATGTAGAAAATAGAATTACGATACCACTCGAAGATTTCCAGAAAAATTAAATACATTTACTCTAAACAAAAATTAACTATAGTTTTATAAGTATTTCACAATTATAACCAAGAAGCAGGTGTCGTGTGAATTAGCCGTAGGTACTTTAACCAGTAATTACACATAAATGTCGCGAGGCGTCAGTCATTTATATATAAAAAGAAAAAATATAGCTCGAGCCCCATTAAATGTCCCTCTTTGCTGCAAATGTCCTGTTGCGTGTGTTTACAATCCAAGTCTTTTTTTTAAATTGCAAAATTATAGCGACTCGCAATAAAAATATGATTTCGATATACTGAAAGGAAATATGTATTTGTTACATGTACTTATATTTCTTGTTACTTTACGTATTAGATTGAAACAGTAACTAATAATCTATATTAATAGAGTAGGCAGAAGGAAGCTAGTGTTAAGACACTCCGCTCGCCATACCTCGCCGAATTATCAAGGCAGTGTATATTGAGGGGCGGAACTGAACGCCGCGCTTTGTTTCGTCGGGCGAAGAAATAAAAATATTAAATATTTAATTTCATTATGAGGCGGGATCGAAACCACAACCAGTCGCGTTTACAGTCACACACTTGTGCCACTGCGCCACGACTGGCCTCAACAGTAACTAATGATCGACAAAACTTAATTATTCATTTGTATATTATGTTGTAGCTTCACATATTTTTTTGTATATTTTTATCCTACTTATACCTTAATTTAATTTCTGTAATGCTGAATTTCTAAATAGATCCCTATCTGATATATGAAGCGATCGTGCGGCAGCACAGCGTTTGACATTAATCGCGACTTATAAATTATTTTCATTACCTCATCATTCTCATAATAAGACAAAGCGCGGCGTTGAGTTACATCACTCAATACGCAATATCTTCAAAATTTGGGCGGAATATAGGTACCAGAGTATCTTAACACCAGGACCCCTCTGCCTACCTTGTTAATAAATGCAGGATATGGCGTGAAGCTAAAATATATGTACATATATTTAATTCAATAAAGTATTTACACTTATTCAATATAATTACCTACCTATATGCAAAAGATTGTAAATTTTTCAATACTGTAAAGTCTGCATGTATTTTAGCATATTAGCAACCCATTAAAACTACAATAACTATAGAATTCGATACCAAATATCGAAATTACGTGTGCATATTAAGTTTCATGTATTCCGGTGAACAGCATACAGGCCAACAGCCATTACTCGTTAATCGCTAGCGAAGGATCACGTACAACGTTATTCTTAATACGTTTTGATGGATACCTCGATAGCGTACAATGTTTTCTATTTCCATCTGTGTGATAATTTCTGTTTAAGTAACATTTTAATATAATATGTAAACTTCAATAATAACCATTTATATATTATTATTATAATAATAAAATTATAATAACACACAAAGTGTGACTGTAAAATCGACTGGTTGTGGGTTCGATCCCCACTCATGGAAATTAAATATTTAATTACATTTATATTTTCATTTCTTCGCTCTGGTGTCGAGACAAAACGCGGCGTTGAGTTTCGCCACTTAACACGCAATACCTCAAAGTGGAGATTGTAGTGTCTTAACACTCTGCTTATCTTATGTGCGGGATACAGCGTGAAGCTGATTTATTTATTTATGAAATATGCTAAACACTTAAAAGGGCCAAAGGCCAATCAAGTCACAAGCCGAGGAAATGGAATATTTAATATTTTCATTTCATTTTCAGGTGTCGAGGCACAGCAACTGAACACGTACTGCTTCCAAAGTGGAAAGCAGAGTGATGCAGCGAGAAGCTGAAAAACCTAATTAAATATGCCAAACACTTAAAAGGACATATAACATATTGATATATGTATAGATAAGTAAATTGGAAAAGAAATTATAGCAAAAAAATAATTGCGCCAATAAGGAAAATTAAGAAAATCGAGAATCAACCATAATTTGTTTTGCGGTCACACAAAACATTCCGCCCAAGGCACTAAGTCGGCAAAATTATTCGCAAATAAACCTATAGGTACCCACACGTACGCGATAACGACATCTATAACATATGGCGGGGCACCTGAAGCGTATCTTAACGACGCCTCAAATTGTCACCGCCGGTTCAAAGTGATCTGAAATATTATTTTACGGTGGCGTTACATTGTAACTAATGAAATGTCTGTTGCGTACGTTTGTTAATACAGCAAGTAATCTGGAAATAGTCTTATGGCTTAGTTGGTCAGAGCGGTTGGACGGTTTACGGGGGGTGCGGGTTCAAATCGCGTTATGTTCAAATTTTTACACGTTTTCTTAATATGTAGAAATTGCTTTTTTAGGTTATCCGGGAAATTATTTTTAATTGAGACGTTATCGTAAAATAAAGCAGATGGAATCGCTGTAACGATTCTATGTATCATGCAATTCTATATTTTAATTTAAAATTGTGGCCAGCGCGACAGGTTGAGGATTTGATTCCTACTCGAGAAATTGAAATATTTAATATTATCATTTCCTCGCACTGGTAACGAGGCCAAGCGCGGCGTTTAGTTAGGCCTTTCAACACGCAATGCCTCTAAAATTAGGCGGAATGTGGGTAACGAGTGTATCTTAATGGGATCTTGTCTTAACACTAGGTTCCCAGCTAGGCCGTAGGGTAGGAAGAGGGCTTCTTACCCAGCTTTTTTCGACATACGGCGTGAAAAATTATTCTTGTAACTGAATTTAACCAGTGCTTCTGAACATAGTAATAAGAGGCCATCTATAACTTTACAATCATATTTCAAATATTTGATTTTTCAATATTTGTTTGCAAGTATATTCTATTCTTTTAATCACTGGACTCAATGAAATGAAAAATCAAAAGAGTACATACAATAAACGTTAATACCACGTAATTTAAGAAAATTTGCGGTAACAGTTCCACTAAGAGGAACCAGTCCGATACTAAAATACTTAAAGTTCCATAGGAATCAATATAACGAAATTGTAGCGGGTAATCGGATACGAAATGAGCGCGCCAGCCCGCGGCCCCAATTACGACATTAAAATTATTATTTTATTTCCATTTTTATTTATTATTCGCATTATTATATTGTGTGGAGTTATTATCGGTGAATGTTTCGTTCGGATAAACGCTTGCACGAACACGCAAGCTTCCCGCAACGCCTCGTTTGGGGTCCTGTGGAACTTGTTGACGGTTTCCAGTCTTTTTATTGAGTGACCTATGTTTTCCTTTCATGTTTAATTCGATTGAAGACAACATCGAGGTCACTAAAAGGTAAATGTTATTGTAATAAGAATATGTTGACGTAAATTGATTTAGAAGCATTTAATTTTTAATATCATTAATAAAATTTTAATGTTATCTTTATAAGTATAATAAAATTTATATGCTACTTTTTGATATATAGAATTTGATATGTCAATCACAATATAATGTAAGTTTTAGTATTTTTACAAGTTTTCAGGGTATAAAGCCTAAAAAGAATTTTGTATTTTCATACACAATGTTGAGAACCCTCGAAGATCTCATTTAGTCAGGATCCTTATAACAGTATCATATCATTCAACTTTCTCATGGTTCCCGAATGCTACTGAATTTCATTTTCTTTTTTACTTTGTAGTTGACTGCAATTTGGTTTAAAGGTTTTTATCAATCTCAATGAGGCCAGTCGTGGCGCAGGAGCACAAATGTGTGACGGTACACGCGACAGGTTGTGGCTTCGATTCCCTTACATTAATTTCTTTGCTCTGATATCGAGGCAAAAGCGTAGCGTTGAGCTCCGCCACTCAACACGCAATGCTTCCAGAGTTCAGCGGAAAGTGGGAAGCGAAATGTGCCATAACACTACGCTCTCCCTGCCTATCCTACATGCGAGATACAGCGTGAAGCTAAAAATTGAAATCAAGAAGTGAATATAGAATGAAAATCGGCTACACGACCGTCCGTGCGTATGTAAACATCTAAAAATATTATTATATTATTACGAAGCGACGAACTGTAAAAATCAACAGTTGCGAGCACCGATAAGTAGGATAAAGTTAGCACGTACTCTAATGTCAACTCAAACAAAATTACAAGCCCGTAGCGCTTTGTTGGACACTCTCGCGTGATTTTATAATAAAGATTTAACTGTAGTTTGATAGAAACGGTCATTTATATGCGTATAATTTTATATGTAAATAGTAGTTCGATTTCGGGTTTATTCGATTTTATAGCAAAATTTAATAATCTAATGTGACTCTACAATCGACTGGTTGTGCGTTCGATCCCTACTCGAGGAAATGAAATATTACATTTATATTTTCATTTCTTCGTTCTGGTGTCGAGGCAAAACGCAGCGTTGATTTCCGCCACTCAATACGCAATACCTCTAGAACTCGACGGAAAGTGGGGAACGGAGTGTCTCAACACTAGGTTCCCTCTGCCTACCCTGCTGTGTGCGGAATACAGCGTGAAGCTGATTTGTGATTTTCTATATGTCGTACGCAATTAACCAAATTTGTATTATTCTCTCTGTATCAGTGTTAGTATAACATCTAACCTCTTTAAACACTTTGTACAAACAAAAGAATGAAAGTGAAGGAATTTATCGATCGGGACCATTAAAAACGGACTCGCTTACATTTTAAGCACACAAAGGATAGAATTTTATGAAATTCCCGAACCAACACTAACTGAATATAAACAGAAGGACACGCCATTGATTAACGCTTTAAGAGTTGTATTAAACACGGACTCTTATTGTATTATCATTAAGAGCTAAGTTTGTTAGAAATATGTAACACCACCAGTGAATGAGACATACCTACTTAAGGGAAGTGAACTACCTACTATATGAAGAGATTACATAAGGTGCGCCGTCCTAGATCGTAAATTTATTTAAGAGCAACGCATATTGAATCCTAATTCAAGGCAATATTGTTGACATTTGTGGTCTATAATCATCGTAAAATTTTTTTTAATATTCTTTCTAATAAAAAAAAGTCTTCTATATCCTTCTTAACACCTTCAACAGTATATGCACAAAGTTTCATCAAAATCGGTAGCTTTGACGTGAAGGCGTAACAAACAAACATACATTCACACTTATAACATTAGTAGATAATATATAGGTTTCAGTGAAATCGCTTCGCCTTTACACAAAGTAATACTTGTGATAGAAATCGTAATCGCCTCTATTCGAGCAGCTTTTATGAGGCGTAATCAAATAGAAACTTGTAATGAGAGATGTCGTGTACGCTCAACTTGTTTGGTGTGGACAGCAAATATACCAGTAATAAAATATTGAACGTTAAGTTGTTAATGTCGATGGAAATATCATATTGAGAAAGTGTGATTTTTACTATTGAGATTTTATATAGCACAATGTAGTAATTTAACTCAGTTCGCAATGAATTGTATTATTTATTCATTTAAAATCATTTCAGAGGCCAATCGTGGCGCAGTGGCACAAGCTTGGTGCTTGTCATACCATAGATTGTGGTTTCGATTCCCATTAAAAAAAATATATATTTAATATTTTCCTCGCTCTGCTGTCAAGGCAAAGCACGATGTTCAGTTCCGTCACTCAACACGCAATTCCTCCACAATTCGGCGGAAAGTGGGAAGCAGAGTGTCTCAACACTAGACTATAACTTTTAATTTATTACAAGAACTATACCAAAATCAAGCAAAAAAAACCCATATTTTAATTCTTCCAAGCAACTCGATGTAAATTGTTCGCGTATCCTCGCTCCCTGGAACATTTATTAGCAGTATCCGTCACGACAGGCTTTGTCCACATATTAACAGAGTTAGCACCAGGGACCCTGCTACCTTCGTATTTACCTAGACCGGAGTATGTATTTGCCTAGATATCCACATATCTGGCGTTTTACATAGTAATTGCGACATTCATTTACTCAACATATTGTTGCGGCCGAAGGGAAATTTGTCTTTAAGTTTGCGCAACATTCAAAGGAATTGTTTATTGTATGAATACATAAACATATTTGTTACAAACCTACACATTCTATAGCATTACATCAACAGCAACGTCCTAAATAAAGAAAAAACAAATAATCTCGAGTATTTTTATATCCTGCGAGATATTTTTATGAATTTTATTTGAATGTAAGAAATTATATACAAAGCTGTTAACCGATCATAAAAATTAATAAAAATGAACGAAGAAGCGCACAAAAGGATATCCTAGCAAGAGATAGCCTTCGAGCGTGTCACAATGTTGCGCTATTAAAAGCCGCAGAGATTAACATTAGCTGGTATAAAATAACCGCCAATAATACGAAGCACGCATCAAAAGTCGACAAAGCAACAGGTTCTTGGCTCGACAAACACGGCGTGTTTACATTACGATCCTGTGGCATTTAATAATTCTCGGGAACTAAAAGCCTTTGAACATTTCATCAGATGACCCTCGCTGTTTGCACACACTCCTCGACGAGATGCTAATGTGGACACAAGGACTTGTATCGCCGATCGGCCTCTGATGCTTTTTATTGTTAGCCATACCTCCTTCGGTTTCTTCTATTTCACTGTTGTCCTTCACTGTCCGATCTCCAGATATCTTATAACAACATTCCATATACATATATGTTTTATTTATAAATTTGTTGTTCAAAATATTCAAAATGAAATCGTTACCGACAAACTCGACCGTAGAAATCGTTACTTTTGCGTGAGCGAATACTATACTTTGTGTAGGAAGCTACAGCTATTCGAAATGAGCCAAGTGTTGGAGCAAAACAAAAGGTGATAAGGAGAGGTAAATAACCTGACCCATTGACGGCCTGACGCCGCCGCCAGCACACATCACAGCGCACCGGCCGCCGCGCCGCTAACTCATGCTTACAGCTGTTTAACGCTTCAAATACTTCGCTAAAATGTTTTTCAGCGTCAACGGTGGACTATTCAGTTACACCAAAAGATTGGCAAAGGCTGGAGCAGATTATTTTCTTTACAATTTATGACTATTTAAAGACTATTTTAAAATCGAAGTTACCGATCCATATATTGACCACTACTGAAAACATTATGATGTACGGGCACATCGAACCTATTACCTCACCTAACCATATTCTCAAAAACCGCGCTATTACACCAGATAGCCGCAACATATTATCCTCTAAGCCGCATTAGAATTAAACCGTTTAATTTTATTCAAAATACCGTAAGCAAGAGATCGTGTAGCTTTTTGTGATGATAATTATTTTCAAAAACAAAAACTAGAAAGCCGGCCGTCAAAGATATACCTATCTGTTAATTATTGTCACCAAAATGGCGGACGCTATTGTGAACGATTCAAAATGGTGGAGTGACATATTGGAGGTTTTCGTATACATTCCGTTTGATTGACGCGTGCCAGATACTTTATACATATTTATTTATGCGTAGAAAGCGCAAATAAAGACCAGTTCATACCAATTACCATCGAGATAATTCTGTTTACGGAGACGTCTGATGACGCAAGAACAGCATCAATCGTCAATTAATAGAGTACCGGAACATCGGTCCGTCCCGATATTGACATAATATTTGACATTGGAAAATATCGAAATCGTTGAGACAATTTCGAAGCGTAGCAACGCGTTGTGACTAAATATTTACGTTTCTCACGAGCGTCGCACTGGCTGGCGAACGCGGCTCGTGCCTGTCTGTACCACACCTCGACTTTACAGGCTCTATACCTTCCGCTTTACACACAAATAGGTAATAATCGATCGTTTTTATTGCGTGCTTTGTGTACCGGGGTGACACTTCCAGGAATCTTAAAATGTAACATGTCGTACACGGAGTGAATGCACCTCGCGTCCCGCTAAATGGATTGACAAACGAACATTGCCCATATAAAAATGAGCACTGAACGCTTATTGATATATTGTAAGTAATCAAAATGACGCATAACTTAAAAATTGTGTAAAACATGAGTTGGTAGTGTCAGGTTTACATTTCAAGGTTTACTTTTGTTTACATTAGCACAAACTGTAAACAGCCATCATTGGATATAAAGCCTTTGTGATTCTCTCGTATTTGTAGTGAGTGAGTCATTAAGAAGAGTAAAATCGCAAATCTGCGAAACCATTAAGTACTTGTGACTGCGTTTACTTTTGAACACAAGTTTCTACAAATTTTGGGTCAACTTTATATTCCTTCATTAATGAACTAAACTATACTATACTATTGTCATATTGCTTTACAATGATCGACTTAATCATTATATGAAATTACAATTATTTTCAGATTTTAATAAATTGAAAAAAATATAATTATTTTAATATTTTATCATTTAGGGCATGTATGCAGAGGTTGATGACAGTGGACGAGGCGAAAGAGGTATGTAGAGACCGTACCGTTTGGCGCTTTTTTCTCTCTGACTCCCGCTAGCTATAAAACGTAAAGTTAAGTTAAGATTTTAACTATTGGAAAAAGATTGAGTAGAGTTCGATATGTCGCTACTTTCCTTTTCAGGTATCCACGGATTGCTTGCTGAGTACTGAGAGGGGTATATATTTCCAATAGAAGCATTTCTCCATGTGGAGATTAGACCCTCAACCATCACGTCCCGTCAGACATCAGATATCGCCAAACTATGGCACAGTTCTGTAATATCATATCAGGAAAAAGAACTCTACATCAGATGTTAAAATAACTGTGTAGTTATCATTAGTAAATATGAAGAGAACGGAAGTGGTGTTCCTGTATTTGAACAAAAGATGTCATGTTTTGTGGAAAGTAATGACGTGGTTAAGAGTCTCACGTCACAAGCCATGGAGATATAAAGTAAGGGATTGTTGTGTCTCGACTATACTTAATGATAAATGGACTCTATCGCCGTATAATTCTCTGCCGTTAGTTTTAAACGAATTTATAATATAAATAAAAAAAATAAAATAGCTTCACGCTGTATCCCGCATAGGCAGAGGGCAGATAGGCAGAGGGAACCTAGTGTTAAGACATTCTGTTCCCCACTTTCTGCCGAATTCTTTTGAGTGGCAGAATTCAACGCCGCGCCTAGCCCCGACACCAGAGCGAAGAAATGGAAATATAAATTTAAGTAAATATTTCGTCTCCTAGAGTGGAGACCGAACCCACAACCAGTTTTACAGTCACACTTCATGCCGCTGCGCCACCACTGGCCTCAATATAAAAAATAATATATGGTAACAATGAAAATGGTAATATACGAATAATAAAACGTCATCAAGAGTTAGAGATGACTATCAAGAGTTAAAAAATGAGTAAGCAGCCTGTAAGTACAACCCTACTTAGTTTACCCATCTGATTTTAAGCCACTCTATCGAAACATATCTTTTAATCGCGATCAACCTTTTATTACTATTCAACAAGAGACCTTTTAATATAAAATATTACATAAAGATAATGTTTCTATGGTAAAATTAAGTGAGACGTTGAATTCTGAAATCCATTTTGAAAGGCAGGTAAGGTAAACGCTCGGAAAATGGAAATAACAAGATTTTAAGTTTCCATTTTGAAAGTGTGAATAGCAAACTAAGGTCTGTATTTATAAGCCGCTCTCAACTATAAGATCGATTATGATGGCGATCTTGAAGAGCCATTTTCATAAATTTATAGTATATGCATCAAAACGTCATCTCAAGGACGCTCTCAAGATTGATCTTAGCTAAGGATAGGAAAATACTTAGACGTATAAAAGTCTAACGAAACCCGCGCTTATATACTCCGTTCCGTACCTTTTAAGGAAAAAAGGAACCCTTATAAGATCACTTTGTTGTCTGTCTATCAAGAGCCTTTATATCAGAAACTCTTGGAGATATCGAGAAACTATATACTCAGATTTCTCCCCAAGATTTTCTGAAAAAAAAAAACGCATTTCCACATTTACTTAATATATTTACCTAGAATATATTATATTAACCTAGAATTATGAAATTTGGTAGCTAGCACTTACAGGCAGCTATAGTTCAGGAAAACAGGATAACTATAGATTTGTGGTTAAATCTTAAAAATAGCCTTAAAAGTATTTTAATTTTGCTCAAATTTGGTATTAAAGCCGCTACTTAATTAAGGCAAGGTGTCGGATGAAAAGGTTCTGGCTTTTCTTTTTTCTGGCAAAAATTTTTGCATGGAACCCTCTGCGGGAAAACACGCGCTTGACCGGTTTTTTTTCTTGTTATCATAAGTTGCCACAAAGAAATAAGAATTTCGCCTAAGCTCAATAAAAACGTATGTCTTATCGGCTAAAGATTTCAAGAGGTGTGAGTTCCAGTCTCACTTATTTGTATACAAAAATATATATTTCTTAATTGTATACAAAAATATATATTTTTCGTAACTCGTTTCTTACTATTTCACGTTCATTGTCTACTTCGGAACCAAAGAAAGTACATTGCGAAAATAATAATAAATTTAACATATATTGAATCCCACATTACCAGAAACGAATAGATATTAGAAATATAGGTTTATAGGTAATTAAAACGGCTACCACATCGTAATAAATGGCATTACAATTATCTATTTACATTGTTGTTGATTCCGTAAGAGACAATGGCCTGTGGTGTATCGTTAAAGGTTACACCGTGTTTAATTACCTAGGTTCTGTTTTGTGGTCCTCGTAAAGTTTGAGCAGGAAATTAATGCTTTAACCGCAGGTAGGTCACATAGCGAGAAAGATGACTTTGTAACTGTATTTTGAACTTAAATTTATTTGGAAAAGGGGGAACGGAGTGTTTTAAGACTAGGTTCCCGCTGCCTAACCTGCCTTATGCGAAATACAACGTGAAATTAATAATCAATGTTTAAGACCTTTGCTATGAAATCTGAAATGTCGTGTAAGATTTAAAAGAATTCAGTAATTAAATTGAATCTTAATTATTCAACACTGCTTGCTTGCTTGAACCAAGGGAGAAGCGCGGCGTTGAGTTCCGCCACTCGACACGCCAAGCCTCTAATTAGGCGGGAATTGGGGAGTGTGTTAACACTAGGTACCTGCCTATCCTGCTATATGCGTGATACAGCGTGACGCCAAAACAAAAAAAAATGCACTTTGACAGTATCGTAACTCATAAACGTTTAAATAATAAGGCAGCATATTTATAAATCTCTTGCACCCGACGCGAAGCGTAAGTAAGAGAGGAGCAGGGCCGTTATCAATCACGTGTCGAGTCGATGTCTTGCAGTAGGCATGTATTGTCGCGTATCGATAATCGACATCATTAATTTAATTCGAATACCTTTGACTGATATCGATTCGACGTACGACATGGCTTCGTGCTTGTAAGTTAAGTTGAATTAAATATCTATCTATATGTTTAAGATAGCAGCGTATAACTTAATAATAGTTAACGTATCTTTATTGTGGCATCTAAATTTATAAATTATCAATGAATTTTTTGGTACATTTTTGTTTTATTGGCTAATATATGGCTTGGAAAACTAAGTTTAGAAATATTAATAAAAACTTGCTCAAAAGCTTGATATCTGTTTAAAAATTAAAATTTTATCAAACTAGTTACTATATTAATAATTTCATAGTTCATACAATATGATATATTAATATATTTGTAATTTTAAGAAATTTTACGTAATCAAATTAATAATTTTAAACTAAATGACATTCTTATCGATATATCCAACTTAACAAAAGACAAACTGGTAATGAGTGAGTCTCACAATTTCAAACAAAAAAATGAACGCATCAGCCATGTATACACTTTACGTTAGACTTCGAAAAGTCACCCATCAATACAAACAAATATACAAAATCAATATGAACCCTTCCCGATAGCGACCAAATGTGATTTAAATAAAACAAAAAAAAAGTCGTTTAATATTGACGATAGGTTGTTTTTTTTACTATATATATATAGAACGTGACATTTTGTCTATCTGTTAAGGGAGATGGATTATACAATTGTGTTTTATAGTTTTTTTATATTGTTTTTTGTCTTTGTCTACATCGTGCTGATTCAAGTCATGGTCGTGAATAGAAAGTTATAGAAAATAATTTAAGTATGCAAATTTAGCATAATAAAAAAAGGACTAAAATTTTACTTTGATTTAAATCTATGTATCAATTCATTAATCGGCTTCACGCTATCCGACACTCAGCAGGGTAGGCATGCGGAACCTAGTGTTAAGACACTCCATTCCCCACTTTCCTACGAATTTTCGAGGCATTGCGTGTTGAGTGGCGGAACTCAACGCCACGCTTTGCCTGGAAACCAGAGCAGAAATGGAAATATTAATTTAAATAAATATAATATTTATTTTATTTCATTGAGTATTTCATCGAACCTACAACCAGTCGCGTTTACAGTCACATTTTGTGCCCCTGCGCCAAGACTGGCCTCACTTTCTCTTATCAATTCATATAAAGGTGTAATAGTTGGTAATTTTAATAAGAGATAAAAACAAAAACCGTCTTTGATAATTCAACATAATTAATCATTAATCAGCATTACACATAATAAACACATTTGCAATAAAGTAGGTAATTAAGAAGAATAAATAAATAAAAATATTCTTAGGTAAACTTCTTAATCGTTTTTTAAATTTGGTCAACAATCTCTAAATATAGATCATTTGGTCAACAATCTTTAAACTTGTTATCAAAGTAACATCACACCCTAAAATTGGACGGATTGGTTTATTTCTCTACGTTTTACTTGCACTTGCTCTCTTTTCCTGAATTAACAAATGGAACCTATTCGAAAGGTGACGTGCCTTTTCCATCTAACTTCCTAGATCTTCCAAATTGAAGTAGAGAAATGATACTAGTTCGGTTCTCTTATCGCTAATAGTAATCGAACATACAATCGTTGCTAGATTTCTATATCGTAGTTCTTGTCATTTAAAATAAAATACTAAAAATACTTACATTAAAGCTTATAAAAAATTTGCATTATTGCAAATTAAATTATATTTATCTATATCTTTATCTATATTTAAAATCGATTCGTAAAATAGCGCAAACAGAGTCGAACTCCGCTCTTGTATACTCTTACTATACTATAGTATTGTTGTCTCTTGTATGAAGGTACCTGACTGATCCGTCAAACATCATTGTATTATGTTAATATATAGGTTTATTCACATCGACCCACGCCAAATAAATCATAACGATACATCGTGATTCTAAATCGTTTATATGATTAATATGAGATATTCAGATTACGGAGACGATGTTTTTTGTTGAAGATATTGACGTGATATCAAGTTTTAACATTTGAATAAATTTTACAGGTAAAATTGTGTTATATTTAGAAGTTGACAGTTCTTGGTTTATAAAATACGGGCTTTAAGCTGTAGCTTTGCTCACATGGTCGAATAGAAGTACGTTATTAAGAGAGAACCGGTAGTTTCTGAGATTAGCGCGTCCTACCAAACACACTCTCGAGTTTTTATAGTTAACATAGAGCTGTTTACTTTAGGTATCGAGTCTTCATATAATAAATTATTTATTATTTATTGTTAGTTTGTATGTTAACGTCGTTTCTACAATGTTATTTTTCTATCACATATTAATACTTAGTGTCTGCTTACTTCTCTTTTCAAACTAATCCCGCAATTCCAAATCTGCAACAACAAAATAATTTAATTTAAAATCTATATTAATATCATTTAAATATGTTAATGTAAGTAGGGTCCTCAATGACGGTGTGTAAAAATAAAGGCTTAGGTATGAATGGTCACACTTTCGTTTCCGATTAAAGTGCCGCGCCCCGCGGCGCGGGCGCATCCTATTTACAAACAATCGCGACTTAACACGCATTTGCCTGTATTATTTCCCAACACTATCCGTGAAGTCAAAATGTTGTGATATTTAAAATAAACTCATTATGCTGTTAACGAAACAAAAAAATCAAAGAAAAAATTTAATTTCCATTTAGCGATTACAAATCTGCTAAAAAGTTGAAATAAATTAAATTAGCTTCACTCTGTATCCCGGGTAAGCAGAGTGTTAAGACACTCCGTTCTCCACTTTCCGCCGAATACTGAAGACCTTGCATGTTAAGTGACAGAAATCAACGCCCCGCTTTGCCTTGACAGCAGAGCGAAAAATATAAATTTAAATAAATACTTCGTTTCCTCGAGTAGGGATGGAACCCGGCCAGTCTCGTTTACAACCACACTCTGTGCCCCTGCGGCACGGCTGGCCTCATACTTATTAAAACTATTGTTTTATTACTTATTACTCACATATATATATATCAAAGAAATACCTCATCCAAATCAGATAACACAAAATACGCATCGAACATAATAATTAATGAATAATCTCAAATTCTGTGACATGAAAGCAAGATCATTTCTTTAAAAATTCCAAAGCTCACATGCTCCGAATAAATGATATATCAATGCGGTTCTCGACGAAAGGGGCACTAAATCAAAATAATATTTTGACGTTTAACGCCGCAGTGCGAGCACCGTGTTTCCGCTAGATAACGCGATAACCACCTGTCAGTTTGGGCTGTCGCTAGCTTATTAATGGCCGGTCGTCTTGTCGACTTATTGATATTTAATAAACTGCTGTACGATGTCTAAATGATATTTATAGTGGGGTAGCTGAGTTTGGAAACGATAGTTGTGGGTTCGATACATGTTTTAGCGTGACATCCCGATTTTTAAGCCAAAAGTAAAATCAAAAGATATTTTTTTTTTAGTTACTAACAATTTCATATAAACAAAACTCTGTTGACTCAAGTAGGTACCTTAAACGAGACTGGTAAACCAAAACATTTTATAATTTAAATAAAAAAAATACATCTATAGCCATTGTAAACTTGATTTAAAACTCAAATAAATGAGTAGATAATGAAAAAATACTGATTATTATTTATATTTTTAAAATTTCGCCTTTTAACCTAACAAAAAGCATCAAGCAAGCAGCAAGCAAAGCAAAAGCAGCTATAAAATCTGGCAACGATCGGAAATTATGCAAATGATCTTGAATATCAGAATGAATTTAAAAATTACAATATCGGCAGGACCTAGAAAACAAACGAACTGACCTAACCCTATGTTCTGCCTAACCGCTATATTGGAAAGTGAAGCTGCGTTCATTATTCTGTGGCTTCATGTATTCCGCATCTTTAGCAGGATAGGCAGAAAAAATATTGAATTGGAAACCAAACCCACGATTGTCGCGTTTACAAAGTCCTTTCTCTACCAGCCACCGCTTGTGCCTCTGCGCCACAACAACATAAATCGTTGCGTTTATCATTCAATATATTAATAAGACACTATACAAATTTTTATTCATTCAGAAAATTTAAAGATAATCTAATTATATTTGCAAAACAACAGTATTTCACCGAACAATGGTGCGCCCACGCATCGTCGTCTGGCGCGAAACGCTTGAATCTAATTTACATTTACAAATGTTAATATTCCTTATAGGATTGCAATCGGGACCGAATCAAAAGTCTTAAAGCACTAAATACTATAGTTTTTACCACAAAATATTATTGAGTATGTTTTGAAAATGATTTTCTTTTTCTTTTCTTTAGTGTAACGTTGCCGTGTGCGGGACACACCTGGGTAGACAGAGGGAACCTAGTTTTAAAACGTTCTGTTTCCCAATATCCGCCGAATTCTGAAGGCAGAAGTCAACATTTTGGCTTCAACACCAAAGCCAAAAAAAAATTAATATTATAAATTTCATTTCTCCGACGGGAATCGAACCCACAACATGTCGCGTTTACAGTTAAACTTTGTGCCCCTGCACCACGACTGACCTCAACTAAAAAGGAATATGATTGTTATTTTATAGGCAATAAGAATAAAAATCGTTTGTTTATTTTTTAATATAATATGAAAAGGGTTTTTTGGGACCACACACGCTCGCCGTCAACATCCCTAGAACAACAACACACCACTTACTACTTTACGACTACGGATATCTCGTACCAGTGGCACTCAATAAATGGTATTGAATCGCTTCTCAACTCTGAGATCGATCTTGAGATGCAGTTTTCATTTATATATGTAATTTATGAATTTCTATATATGTAAGTATACCTAAAGATAATACATAATTACATTAAACTAATATTTAAAATATTGTAGTTTAATTATAAATTTAATTATTGATTTCTTCTCTTTCTTATTAATTAATTAATTCATATCGCGTACTTTACTTGGATTAGGGTCATGTCATCGAAATTTGAGGACCTTCGAGGAGGAATTAACCAAATTTTCTAATACGTATCCATATTAATACAAAGTTTTATAATAAGCATAAAATGTAATAATTACATTATTATTACGGCAGTAATATTTAGATCGACGTGACTTTTTGACAGAGCGTCTGACAAACGCGACGGTTATTGAATTGAGTTGAGTTTCACACAAAAAAAGCAAACTCAAACCTACATATGATACATATAACGAAATATTACAATGTTTTCTTAGAACCCCATACCTTCATAGCCTTTGGATGTGCTAATAGATATACATGAAGCAATATTTATTTGAATCTTCAAATAATGATCGGTAGATACGTTAAAAAACACAACACCGGTATGCATTAGCGAAGTGAGTAAACTTCATCGGGTCTTCGGGAGGCTTTGGGCGGCGTTTTTTTTCATATTGGTTAAAAAATACAGTTTTTGTATGTAGGGAACTATTATTTACATTTATAGTTTATTTAATATTTGCCATTTATATATTTCAATATTGTAATTTATTTATTTATTAATTATATACACAAACATAAATTTAATGGGATTTATATATTGCTGCCGTCGACCGAACCAGTAGGTGTTCTAACATTTACGCCTACCCCCTTGTCGACGGCATATTTTATTATAACAGTCGATGTCTGCCACTCGATGCGCTTTCCATACGTTCCATTGTTTTCTTTATTATTTTCCTCCAAATCAGTATTTATCGTGTTCTGTTTTATATATATGTTTGTGGTTGACTTTCATATAAACTGTGTCGTGATCTATTATTTGTGTTCAAACTATATGTACATTAAAGTGGTGGTGAATATACTCAGTGCTAACCGTAAGTGAACTTTTATTCATCTCCATCAACACAATATATAAATTCCATTAAATGTATGTCTGTGTATATAATTAATAAATAAATAAATTACATTATTGAAATATATAAATGGCACATTTTAAATAAACTTTAAATGTAAATAATAGTACCCTACGTTGAAGATCACATATTACAAATAATTCACTTTTTTTTCTCAAAATAAATTATATAATTTTTGATGATATCCCAAAAAAGAATATGCGAGAAATTTAAAATATTAATCTATATTTTATTATCATTTCTTCACTCTAGTAAACTAAACGTAGAGTCCTGCCACTTAATACGCAATGTCTCCAAAATTGGATGGTGCGTGGGAAACGGAGTGTCTTAAACACAAAATTTCCTAACCTCTTACAAGGGAAATAGCCCGAATTGTTTTTTCTTATTTATTTGTCGTCACATATACATACATATATACATTTTACAAGTAAAACAAGTATCTCCTACTGCGATTCGAACTCACAACCGCCACATCCTACTATAATTTACATCAAAATTATATTTATTCTATTTATATTAATTAAATTATTAAGTACATTTAAAAAACGTAAACAAATGTAACTAACAATTAAATGTAAATGAATAAACATGAAACGTAGGCGATACTAGCACCCGCGGACACCCTCCGACAAGTTAGTCGGGGTTATTTACATTTTTATTGCCACTGCCCACCCCCTGTGAGTTGTACTGCTAAGTATTTCAATGCTAATTCTATTACAGCTCTTTTGTTTTAATCTTAGTAAATTATATTTTAACATGAAATAAGATTTTATAAAGAAACATGCGACAGAAAAAGCTGTAGCCTATATATAACGTTTTAAAGCTAGAGCAAATACGATAACATACATAAAAAAAATATTACTTCAGTGATTACATTCTTTTGATTTCAGAATAAACAAAAATATAAACAATAAATATTTAAATCCATTCGTGGCGCAGTGGCACAAAGTGTGACTAACGGAACAGAAGTGAAATATTTGTTTACATTTGGGCAAAAGACAGCGTTGAGTTCCGCCACTCATCACGCAATGTCTCCACAATTAAGGAAAAGTGGAGAACGGAGTGTCTTAGCACTAGGTTCCATCTGCCTACCCTGTTGTGTACGGGATACAGCGTGAAACTAATTTTTTAAAATAAATATATCGTATATTGACCGTAAAACTATAAATTGTCACGTACAACTAACTACTTAATAATAATATTTATCTATTACATTATCAAATCGCCATTTTGATAATATCAACACACCCAAATGATATAATATACTTAAATATGTAGTTATTGTTTTATAAAACATTAAACTTGTTCACAGGAAGAGGCGTGGTACCACCGCGTTAGTGGCTTCTACGAACTGACGTTGCGATGCTTTAAAACACCTTGAGTTAAATATTTTAATAATATCTTTTATATGATTTTAAATGACAGTTTGTTCTTTTTTTTTTCTTACTGTTTTAACTATAGTTTTGTCGATTATCTTATAAACAATATTTTTTATTATTATAAAATTATTTATTAAAATATCGTTTCACATAAAAAAAAATATTATATTAACTAATATTTTAGATATAATTTAGATAAATTTATATAAACTATATTTAATATAATTATAACCTATATTTAATGAGGCTACATCTATGAAACAAAAACACAACGTCAAAATCAATATAATATATTATAATTATTTTAAGACACGTTTTTTAAAGGAATAATTTGAAGTTCACTCAAAAAGTCCTCCACACAGAAATGGCTACTGTATTTACGGGACCACACAAGACAAAGCAATTGTGTGACAACATTACATCAAGTGGAGAAGGTAAATAGTGGGGGCGGGATCCGTGACGTGGGGTTTGAACCAATATGGGGGGCCTATTCGATTGTTTATATCAATTAATTGAATATAAGCTACCTATGATAGAGGTCATCGTGGCACAGGAGAACAAGGGTGTGACTGTAACGCGACGGTTCTTAATTCGATCTCCATTACGGAGGATTAATTATTATTTATTAAAATTTTCATTTCTTAGTCCTGGCACCATGGCAAAAGCCCGGTGTTCAGTTTCGTCATTCAACACGAAATGCTTCGACAAATTCAGCGGAAAGTAGAGAACGGAGTGCCTTAACACTAGGTTCCCTCTGCCTACACTGCTAAATGCGGAATATGGTGTCCAACTGATTTTACTATACATTAACGATGACGAGGTTATCCAAAAATATCACAACAATATTATTATGTAGAAAACTTTCTTAGGAATATCGTAATAAATTATCTAATTTCGAAAAAAAATTCCTCTATTTTTGAAGAATATTACGTTTTTACTATTTTTTTATAACTTTCAATAAACATTAAACTTTTGATTAATAATATCTTTATTTTTTTTTAAATAAAAACGCTAAATTGATAAAAAAGTATATTATATTAAATTTCCATAATAATACACAAGTCAACCATCCCGACGTGTAGGTACCCATTGTAGGTACCCATATTGACAAATAGAAGAGGTTATGGGGACCCCACCGGTGGTATCAGCATGTCTAATAAAGCTAAACTTGCCAGTCATTATGGGGCTAACTCCATTTCACTGGGCAAACAGTTTCTTTGAAAAAAAAAATGTTAAAATAATAAAATTAATTATACCTAATAAAAATTATAGAGACTTTATTTAAGTAACAAAGATGTCAATTAACATTTAACGATTGCTAAATTAAATTAATAATTTAATGTCAGATTAATTCCAACAAACATTACAACAACAAATTGATAAATGTAACCTTAGTACTTAAATGATTGTAATATATATATTTTTTT